>JBBBDQ010001684.1:0-82500 GCA_037127315.1 Ascarosepion bandense
TATATATATATATATATATTTTTTAAAATGATTTGTTTGAACATTTTTTTGATCGATACTCGTATTTAAGTAAATATTCTGTTTATAATCAAACAGTACTATATATTTATTTCTACCAGCCTGATTATTTACAATAACTTTTTGTTGCAAAAATGAGTGTTGTTCGGCAAGATTTGAAACTGCAACCCCTATCCACATGAGGAAGCCACCAAGTGATCTGGTACCTCTTAGACCTATCGACCACAAATGACAATCAGTCTAAATTAAGTCAAATTAACACAATTTTTGATTCATCGTGATAACCATATCTGCTCTGAAATCTACATATACACACACACACACACACATGAATGCGTATAGTCTTTGATTGTGATAATGTTTAGTGCTAAGGCTGTTATTTTTCAATGGTTTTACTGATAAAATATATTCTGGCAAGCAGGTTTTTTATCATAAAGTGCTCGATATGGGGGTTTAGATAAAGTGTTGTTAAGTTATATATCACTTATAGTTAACTGTAGATTATTTGAATTTTTAATTTTGTTATTGAAAAAACAGTAACTTTATAAGATTTAATTCCCTTGAACATCAAGGGAAATCCAATTCAAATCTATTAAACTGTCAGTTTGAAATATGCACCTGATGATTGCATAACGCATGAAACCCCGAGTCGTGCCATAGACGTAGGATTATATATATATATATATATATATATATATAATACAGCTCTGTTTATACATTGAGCACTGTTTTATTAATACCTGAATAATAAGAATACTATATAGATGTACATCCTTCTCATATGTATATTTATTAATAAATATACTATATATATATATATATATATATATCACTTCTTTTTTTTTTACAATCCGTTAAAGAATATTAACAGCGTTGCTATCACCATAGTTTAGTATATATATATATATATATATATATATATATATATATTATTAAATAACTTAATCAGCACCTGGGGATTGCAGTATGCATGAAACTCAGAGTTGTGCTACTGGTGAAAAAAATGTATATTTATTATTAATATATATAGTTTATGGATGTGTTATTTTAGCAGATCATGCACTATTTTATTTACACCAGTACTCAATATGCAATATTTTATATATATATATATATATATAACATTATCCTGTTGTCCTTAGTTATAGATTTTTCATGTTGAAGTTTAATTTACAGAAGTTGATTGGTTTCTCCATTTTAATTATAAATATCGGAATATTTTCACTGCCTTGAGGTGGTGTTATATGAGGGCAAGAACCCCATTGCTCAGCTAAATCCCTCTGCAACTCTAACAGAAGAGAAAAATACAAAGTCTATTATGATTTGCATCAATGTGGAATGCTTATTTTAGTTTCACTGAAGCATTATAGCCAGGGGATAAAAGAAAAACCTTCCAGAGCAAATTTTAATTGTTAACTGGAAAATAGATCTGGAAACAACATGAGAAATATTTTGACAAAAATTCCTTAAAGGAGATGAGGCAAAAAAAAATCCTAAAAGCAAATTATTGATTGGTTTGGTAGATTAAAGTTTTCAAATAAAAGAACAGAAATGCTTTTTCTGAAATAAGATTTCAGTTAAAAAAATAAGTAATCAGCATCCAGTTATTTATGTTTTCAACTATTCTGTTTAAGGCATCAATTATTTTCATCTTTTAACAATTTCTTCTTACTCAGGAAGATTGTATTTCATCATATACATACTTGGTTATGAGTGTATGTATATATAATTTATAACATAAATATGTTATAATATCACTACAAAAGTAGCTATTTTGTTTTGACACTATCTGTGTCTTATTAAATGATGGTGTTTTATTTCAAGTTGAGTTTTAAAAGGTTCAAAACGAGCCAAACCCTCTTAATCAGAGAGGCATTGTTACATAGACAGTGTGGACCAGTCAAAATAAAATAATTTCTAATTTGAAGAGTATGACAACAGACTCTAAAAACAATTTATTGGGGCATTGATATTTAATTAAAATAGAGAACAGCATTATTTATCAACTATAAACTTCAGTTTATTTTACTTTGATTACAAATTTAAAATTCTAAGTTCAACAATGCATTAGATTATTATAAAGTTTTTTAGATATTAAACAAAATAAAAGCTGAAATCACATACATGAAACAACTTATATACAATTTCTGGCATAAATATATGTAAATAAGCGCAGATATAGTAACAGAAGCATATGCACACATATAAACATGCATAGACAAGAAAATACTTATTTATATGTACAGACACGTATACATAGACATCCGAAAATATATACACACAAATAGACATACACATTAAATATAAAAATATAAATATGCAGTGTAGATATAGAAGAATCCAAAGGAGTGTGTATATATATATATATATATATATATATATATAGAGAGAGAGAGAGAGAGTTGTGTGTGTGTGTGTGCACACACATACATTAGCAGAAAAATAAATAAAAAACAGGACCTATATATACAAACAGTTAAAACCAGGCACTTATTAAAAAAAAAAATGCACAATGTGAAATTTATTAAATATTAATTTGACAATCAGTGCTATCATAAAAACATTTAATATTAACCAGATAATCAATGTTAGATTAAATACCTCATAACTATATAGCTTGATGGTCAATGTTAGATTAAATACTTAGCAAATATTAATAAGATAATATATGCCAAATTAAATACTTTGCAAATATTAATTGGAACATCCAAATTAGATGAAAATACCCATCAAATAAAGGCAAATAACAGTTGACAGTAGTGAAAATATTATACATAAATTCTTTATATTGCAACTCATGGGGGTTCGGCTAGTTTTGAACCTTTTAAAACACTTCCACTTGAAATAAACGCCATCATTTGATAAGACGCAGGTAGTGTTGAAACAAAATATCTAATTTTGTAGTGATATTATAACATATTCATGTAATAAATTCTAAATAAATATTACTCAGTCTTTTGTATTGAGCACTTTTTTTTTAAAAAGAATAGTGTTTCTCTGGCACAATGACTTCACAATTTTTCTTTACTTTTTGGACACTTCTTTTCAGGTTTACTTTTAAAATTCTAGAAGTGTTCATATATATATATATATAAAATGTGTGTGTTGATTGATGTTAATCTTTGGTGCTGAGATTATTTTTCAGTAGTTTTACTGATAAAAGGTATTTTGGCAAGCAGGTTATTTTATTGTTAAGTGCTCAATATCAGGGTGGAGATAGTGTCTTGATAGTTTTAGTGCAAAGAATTTGTCATTCTTAACTTTTTTTTTTTTTGACCCAGCCCCAATAAGTGAGGGCATCATAACAGTGTCCTCACAAAACTTCAAAGCTGACATGAACCTGCTCAGTTAAAGTGACAAATTCTTTGCACTAAACCTAATATAGATACATACAAATATTTATAAATTATATTTTTGAACATGACCAAACTACAATCTACTACAAAAGTGTACATTTTGTTTCAACATTGAAAGAACAATGTCTTATCAGGTAGTAAATGTTATTTTTGAAAAGAGATGAAAATTCACTTACTTTTATTGGCAAAAATTTTTGTATGAGGTAAAGGGGATAAGAAAGAGGAGAAACCAGAAGGGGGAATTTAAAAAAAAGGAAGGACACAGAGGGAATAAAAATTTCTATATTGAGCACTGTTTGAAATTAATGTTTTGAATATATATATATATATATATATATATATATATATATATATATATATTTGTTCCTTTTAAGAAGCTTTACTCCAAAGCTTATTCTTCACCTAATCTATTTTCCAACATCTGATGAAATAAAGGACCAAGTTTAAGTGAGAGAATAAATAGCTTCTTGCTCAGGCCAAAAATTTTCCAACATCAACTTTGATATTGTGGTGTTTTCTGAGCATTTTTAGTTTTTGCTAACTTTTACTCCAATGCTAATTACATGTATACATATAAGGAGTCACCACTTTTCTTCTTAATTATTTTTTAATAATCATTTTACTCCAAGCATAACAAGTAGTTACATTGGTAGGCAGAGAATTACAGTGAAAGATAGGAATCAAGAAGATAAAGATGGCAATTGATGCATTTAAACTGTTAGTGATTGTAGCTATCAGGGAAGCTTCCGTTTTTTGAAATCTCAATTCCAAACTTTATTTCACATCCAAAGATTATGTAATATTATTAATACATATGTAGCCATATTTATTCCCATGTGAGTCAAACTTCTTTTCTTTTGTCGGATTTCCTCTTTTGATTGGATTTTTACCTCGTTTCTGGACTCTTATCTCCATTATGTCCACCTACCAGATGTCTCTGCCCACAAAGATTGGGGTAGTTTTAATTTAGGAAAAGAAATGGACAAATTTTCATGAAAAGTGATATTACACTTAGAGGTTCGCTTAGCGACACAAGTAAAAGCATAAAAATAATTTATCTACTCATCTGGGCAGGAGACAAGGGACAGGAAATTAACAAAACATTTGTCTTTGATAATGAGGAGGAGAAAACAGTAGAAGGGTATATGTGAAGATTTAGTAGCTTTGCTAAGCCCCGGTTAAATTTTACGGTCTTCCACCACAAGTTGATGCAGTGTCGACAGCAGGTTAACAAACCGGCACAACTCCACCCACGTCTATTGAACAGGTGAGGAGACTCATCCTTTGTTTCCTGTTTAGGATGCGGTTTCCGGTTTTCTCTTTTCCAATCTTTTCACTCTTTTCTTTATTTGTTTTTTTCAATGGGAGTAGATAGACTAAACTATCGCCCGGTTCACACTCCACCCACGTCTATTGAACAGGTGAAGAGGCTCATCCCTTGTTTCCTGTTTAGGATGTGGTTTCTGGCTTTCTCTTTTCCAATCTTTTTACTTTTACGTAGCCTCCTGCGCATCAGTGGCGTTATCGCCTTGCTTGGGGTGATATGATTAAAAGAAAAAAAAAATGCATACCTGAAAAGGATTCAGCAGATCATAAAACAATGCGAATACGATTATTCATGTGAGAAAACTTTAATGGTGGACATATTTATTTTTGGATTAAATCAAAAATCCACATAAAAAATCACTACTAAAGGAAGGAAGAGACCTAACCATCGCTTCAGCACTAAAAATAACAGACTGAAAAAACAACAACAAAACAACTAGAAGCCATTCAGACCTCACCAGAACCATCTAGCACACATGCAGTGAAAACAAAGAGTGAAAAATGTGCAAAACTGCACATATTGCAAAGGAAACCATGAAATAGGACAATGCCCAGCTAAAGAGAAAACGTGTATAAAATGCGGAAGACTTAGTCACTTTTGCACGTGCATGTTTAACAAACATGAACAAAAAGGATAGATACAAGATGAGGCCAAAGATTAATTATTCTGACGCTGCTGCACCAAGATACCACAGGAAGAATTCGCATCATAACATACACGCAACAAAACAAGACTATATCGACGAATCCGCAAATGAGGACCTGTACTTCCATGTGGTAGCAACATGAAACGCAAAAGAAGCATATGTGAAACTATGCATTGAAAACAGGTAGAAGATAGAAGTTAAGACAAAAATAGATACTGGTGCCATGAGTAATCTGATACCTCTCAAAATTTTTTTTTTTTTAATCATTTCACCTCGAGCAAGGCAGAAATGCCACTGATGAGTGGGGGGCTACATAACTGTAAAAAGATTAATTAGAAAAGAGTGAGGAGTATAAACTAGTTAGAAAGGAGCAATAGAAAGCTGAGAAAGCAGGTGCGATGACAGATACATAGGTGGTGAGAAAGGGAAGGATATACGGGGGTGGGGAGAGAGCTAGAGTCCAGTGGTTAATAGATGAGTCTTGACATTGCATTTAAATTTCTGGAGGTTGTAGCCATCAGGAAAGCAAGAATATGGGAGCGAGTTCCACAGGCAGGAAGTGCAAGAGAAGAAGCTGCAGGAGTAGAATTGTCGTCTGCATTTGGCTAACCTGACTGTGAATGGGTGGGACCCAGTTGCCAGTCTGGTTGCACAAGTAAACACCTGTTGAGGAGGCACCAGTCACTTAAGTTCGTCCGAGCAGAAGCCATGAAAGTATTTATAGAACAGACAGTGGGAGGCCACATTTCAACGGTGGGGAAGTGGCTGCAGATGAGTTGCCAGATCAGTACCTGTCACATTACAGACTCTCCTTTGGAGCCTGTCGAGAACACTGAGGAGAACGGCAGGGGCACCTGACCATAAATGGCAGCAGTACTCCATGCACGGTCAGATGGTTGACTTGTATATATGCAGGATGGATTCAGGCGGAAAAAACATCCTGGATCGACATAGTGACCCAACCTTCTTAGCATTAGATTTAGCTATGGATTCAATATAGTGGTTCCATTTGAGGTCTGAGGCGAGGGTAAGGCCGAGGAGGCGTAGTATATTGCTCTCAGGGAGAATCGCTTGGTCCATGCTTCTGGGAGGCAGGAGAGGTTGCCTGTGATGGTTGACAGACAACAGCTTGGTCTTAGATGAATTGAAGTTGACAAGCCACTTCTTGCCCCAATTCACCACAGAGTGCAGATCCCGTTCAAGGTCAGCAGCAAGTTTATGTTTGTCCGCCACAACAGGTTTCTTACTGACGCGGGAGTAAATTGTGGTGTCATCTGTGTAGATGCTTACTTGGCTCTTGATCTCATCTGGGAGGTCATTTATGAAAATAAGGAAGAGCGTCTGGCCCAGAATAGAGCCCTGTGGGATACCAGCATTCGTGCTGTAGGATGAAGAGGCATGCCCATTCAAAACGACCTTCATTTTGCAGTTATTTAAAAAAGATTGGATTAGGTCAAGCAGGCGACTGGTAATACCGTAACCCCATAGCTTGCATAGGAGGCCAGAGTGCCAAACCCTGTTAAAAGCCTTGGAGCAACTGCGCGAGCCTCGTCAGACTCATCAAGAGCCTGGAGCATGTATTCCGTTACGGTTGTTAGCAAGTCGGCCGTGGACCTGGCAAAGCTGAATCCATATTGCCTGTCAGAGAAGAGTTTGTGGGCAGTAAGATGTTGAACTATTTCAGCATTGATTATGGCCTCGAATAATTTCCCGAATATCTGTAGAAGACTGATAGGACAATAGTTTGATGGGTTCGAGGGTTCACCACAATTCTTAAATACAGGAACAACTGAAGAGAACTTCCAGCATGAAGGAAGCAGAAAGGCAGTAGTTAAACAGTTTAGAGAGGACAGGGGAAAGTTCAGGACCCACCTCTTAAGGACTATCACCGGGATTCCATTGTCTTCACTCGCATTATGGGGGTCGAGTTTTGAAATTACTCGGGATACTACTGTTGGGGTAATATATCTACAAAGAATTAGAGAAAGTAACACTGGAAAAAACTCCCGTACGTTTGCTTGCATATGGAGGTACAGCAATTGAACAAGCAGGTGCAGGTTTACTGGGTATCAGACACAGAGACAATTTCACTAGTGCTTCATTTCATGTAGCAAGGACTAATGAACCAGTACTAACAGGATTACAAACATGCTGAAAATTAGGCTTAGTAATCCTCAACTTGGCGGTTCAAGCAGAGAGCAAGGCTGAGGACCAGACAACAAAATCCCAGAAACAAAACAAAATAGTATCTGCACCCAAAGGATACGGGCTACAGCATAACTGGCTTTAAAAACAAAAGTGCAGGTACTGACAAAGTTTTCGGATGTATTTGATGGTATAGGTTGTTTAGCAGGTGAATACACTATACACATAGACCCTGACATACCACCAGTTGTCCACCCTCCACGAAGCATCCCAGTAATCCTGAAAGAAAAATTCAAGGCAGAATTGGACTCCCTTGTTGAACAGGGTATAATATCGCCCATAACTAAACTGACCCCATGAGTGAACTCATTCGTTAGTGTTTCAAAATCAAACGGGTCAGTAAGACTATGCCTTGATTTGAAGGATCTGAATAAAGTGGTATGAAGACCACACTTTGTAACACCCACATTTGAAGATATGGTATCCAAACTTCATGGAGTTAAGTGGTTTGCCAATATTGATATCAAATCAGGGCTCGACCAATAATCAAAAGAACTGACAACCTTCATAACCCCATTTGGACGCTATTTGTTTGAAAGATTCTTGATGGGTGTCAGATGTGCACAGGATGAGTTCCAGAGAGCCATGTTCAAAAACTTTGGACACATAAAAACATGTACTGTTCATATCTGATGACACAATAGTCTATGGATTTGAAGAAGACGGCAGTGATCATGACAGTGCACTAGAAGAGCTGCTCACAAGAGCTACAAAAAGGAACTGTAAGTTCAACCCACATAAATTAAAAGTACAAGCAACAGTGATAGACTTCTTTGGGCATATAATCTCTAAGCATGGATTAAAGCCAGATCCAAAAAAATCAAGGCAATTACAGATATGAATCCTCCTGCAGACCAGAAACAGCAAGTTTCCTGGGGTGAGTGAATTATTTGAAGAGATTCACCCCACACTTAGCAAAACTCATAAAACCACTTTGCAACCTGGTCTCCCAGGACAACAACTTCATCTGGACTTCTCAACAAGAGTAGGCCTTCCAAAGCATAAAAAAAAAAATTAAAGAAAAACCACTGTGCTGAAATATTTCAACCCTGAGCCTTACATTATATTACAAGTTGATGCATCATCAGCAGGACTAGAAGCAGCACTGATGCAAGACCAAATGCCAGTAGCATTTGCAAGCAAAACTCTAACCAGACCAGAAACCAGGTATTCGAACATAGTGTGAAATGTTAGCTGTCATGTTTGGACTTGAAAGGTTCCATCACTACGTATAAGGATACAGTCACCGTGCACCCTGACCAAAAACCGCTAGAGCCAATAGCATTAAAAAGTTTAGCCCAAGCACCACCTAGATTAGCAAGAATGCTAAGTTGAAGGGTATGACCAGCATTAAGTACTGCCCAGGCAAAGAAGTCCTCGTTGCAGATTGCTTGTCAAGAGTATCCCCTAGACCAGGAACACCTATCAAAAGCATCGATCTGAACATACATATGCTGAATCAACACTTGAATGCATCTCCAACTCAGTTAGAAAACATAAAAGAAGAGTCACTGAAAGATCCTACCCTCAAGGAACTTAGGAGCGTCATGACTGCAGACTGGCCAGCAGACCGAGGCAGTTGTCCATGTGCACTATTGCCATGCTGAAACTACAGAGAGGAGATTGGGATACAAGATGGCATCCTACTGAAGGGAAACAATAATAATCCCAGCATCTCTCCAACAAGACATTTTACAACAGTTACATGCATCACATCAAGGGATTGAAAAAACTAAATTAAGAGCAAGAACAGCTGTATTCTGGGTTGGAATCAATCAGGACAGCGAAAATATAACCATGATGTGCCCAACATGCCAGAAATACCAACTGAGCTTGAGGGCAGAAAAAATGCAACAACACAACACTCCTACCCATGGCAATATGTCAGCTCAGATATTTTCAACATGAAGGGTGATGAATATCTCCTTGTAGCTGACCAATTCAGTAGAAGTCCATTTGTAAGATGTCCACTCTACTACATCCACAGCTGTGATAAACCAACTGAAACAGATATTTGAGGAACGAGGAGTGCCAGAAATTGTATACAGTGACAATGGACCACAATATGCAAGTAGAGAGTTTGCTAACTTCTCCAAAAAATACAATTTCAAGCATATTACTTTTTCACCCCACTACCCACAATCTAATGGATTTGCAGAGAGAATGGTAGGTGTCTGTAAAAAAATTATTACTGAAGGCCAATGAATCAGGCGAAGGCTGCCACTTAACTATGATGGCCTACAGAGCAACACTAATATCAAGTGACATTAAATCCCCGGCAGGAATACTCAATGGCAGGCCAATAAGAACACCCCTCATCTCCAAACAACAACTAGGAGATGAACACACCAGAGATTGCTTGCAGAAAAGTAAGGACAAAGAGAAAGAGCGGTATGATAAAGTAAACAAGCAACAATTATGCACCACTGACTGCAGGCCAACAGATTTACGCCCAGGACAAAAATATTAATCTGTGGGAGCCAGGAGAAATAGTAGAGCCCAGGTCCGACTGGGTAAAATATCTAAATGGAAACATCTATCACAGGAACAGGCAGTTCCTCAGACCAATCAGTGCTGATACATCCAGATTAAACCCCCGCAGCAACAACAGTCACCAAGCAATACTAACGCAGACACCTGACTCCCCAAACAGTAACACATTGTCATCACATCCCCAATGTCAACACCATCGATAAAGTAGAACAATTCTTTCCAAATGACAATCACACTACCTCATTCCAATAGAACTATAAGAACAGCACAGAGACTTGATCTGCAGAAGTTACCCAAGTGAGATACCCTTTACATATTAAATGAAACGGGAACTCTAAACAAAAAAAAACAAACAAATAAAAAAATAAAAGAAATAATAAATATTACCCCAATAACTTTTAATAAAAAAGGGAGATGTTGTATCATACAATTACTTCCCTTAGTAGACCTCTTCACTTAAAAAGTGTAGCAAAATCAGACTGCATGCTGTAGCAGTCATTCTGTATCATAGTAAGAATAAACGTGTGTGTATATAGCCACTTACCATTTTCCTCGTTTCTAATGACGACCCTGAATAGGTATCAAAAGAATCATTATCAATACTATTCTGCTGTATCTGTTTTGTACTGGTTTATACAATTTTTGAGATTTGGAGGCTTTATTTTGATCTGTACCTGCTTAATTTTAGTATCTCCTGCCTGTAGTTAGCATTTGGGGCTCCTGTTTTTACTAATGACCATGCATTCATTTTTTTTGTTGTTTATTTATAGTTCTTTCTGTCCACTTTATTCAGCTACCTTTCGTAGGAGGTCTTGTAGTTTAATTTCTGTATATGCTATCAGCACTGTATCATCTGCGTATTTTATATTGTTCAGATTGTGGCCACCAATGGTGAATCCTGGCATGACTTTTAGGGCTCTGAGAATGGTCTCACTGTGTAAGTTAAATAGATCTGGTGAAAAAACATATGCTTGCCTTACACACATTTCTATCTTTGTATATCTGCTGAACTCATTTCCTGTAGATATGCAGGTGGTTTGCTGCCAATAAAGGCTCTTGGTTATTCTCTCCCAAATATACCTAGGTTGCTAAGCATTTCTATCAATTCATAATGTTAGACTTTGTCAAATGCCTATGAGACTTTAAAGCACAAGCTAGAGGAGAATCTGACTAACATTACATGAAAACTTTCAGAAGTGCGATAACTTTTTCAAGATATGTATATGCATAAAAATATTGACTCTGCTTAGTTTGAAACAGTGGCAAATAATAGTGGGGAATAATGTAAGGAAGATTGTGTTAGACCATTCTTCTATAAGGGATGTTCTCTTTCATTGAAAGTTAGCATTTCAGAATTTTTTTTTTTACCTGAGGTTGAAACCTGATTAATGCTATCAGCGAAAAATGGACAACTATCTTATCTGCAACATCATTTTCATATGTTTAGCACAGTTTGGTACAAGGCCAGGGAAAATACTTTCGGGATGAACTTGATCACAATATAGCTAAACGTGAAATTATAATTAATTTGAGCTTGATACTTGTTCTTGAAATCAAATGATTTAACTTTAATATTCTTTACATTCTTCCTGTTCTTCTAAATACTCTTCTATTGTTCTTTCTCCTTAATATTTCTGCTTTCTAACTCTTTCAGACTTAGTAACCCCTTGCATCTTAGTGACTTTGCTACTTTACATGGAGTGAATTTGATTAAAAAAAATCCAATTCCTGAGGTAACCTTCAGAGAAGTTCTAATAATTGAGCAATTACACCTTGGCCTGAAAGTGGTCTAGAGTCTTATTCAGTAACCTTCCAAGAGATGGTGTCTAGATAAAATCACTCAGCCTTCTGTGATATGAACCTTCCATGTTTATTTAACAGTAATAGAGATTTATTTTCTGTTTCCTGTTTAGGATATGTTTTACTTGTTCTTCCTTCCATGGCCATAATAAGTTAACTGTTTGGTGATTTGACTGATCAGTGGATGTAACTTTTCATTATGAGGATACTGGGTTAGCAGTTTCCTGGTTGCTGCATCAGACTGGTAATGAGGAGCTCAAGTTTTGTGATACAGAGTTTTCTGTTGTCTGATAATTTGATGTTGCTTTTGTGAAGAGAAACTCTGTTTAGAGCATGGCTGATTCCAGTATGAGATTTATTACATTTTGTGCACTCTATTGCATATACAACATTTTTTTTCAATTTTTGAAGATCTAATTTGGCTGAAAAGCATGGAGCCAAAAGAATTTCAAAAGTGACAAGTGGGAGAAAAAAAAACTTTTAACAAAGAACTTAGTTATATGTAGCCAATTCAACTGTGAATTGTTGAGACCTTGTTGCTAATCTACTTCTATATGCCATGTCCCTTCAGGACATAGTTAATCATGGCTTTCTACATCTCCCTATCCCTTGTAGCTATTAACACTCTTTCTCTTGTTACCCATTCAAACCTGCTCATCTATTAATTTACTTAATCCCATCAAATATATTGCTTTCAAGTTCTCTTTGCCTCTATCCATCCTGTGAGTATCAGATTCTCAAAGCCCTCCTTCCTCATTAAGTGTCCTAGAAACTTCAGCTATCTTTTCTAGATTTTAAATATGTTTTGTTTTCATATCCAGCCTCTCTAAAACCTTGTCGTTTCTCTCATTTTTAGCCCATGGTATACTCAGTATCCTTCTGTAGAATCACATCTTGGTTGCTTCAAGTCTTTCCTTTATCTTTGCTAAGATTGTCCAGCATTCACTGCCATAAAAAAAAGAACAGATTTCACATAAAAGTTCTGTACTATTTTCTTTGTTTCCAATGAAATTTTCCTGTCTTTGATTACTCTGCTTAGCTCTTGTGATGCATCTCTGCCCATGCCAATAGGCCTTTTGATCTGTGTTTCCCTTTCTGTTCTCTATTAGAATACTTTTCTATGTATTGAAATTTCTATAAGTGCTTTATTGTCGTATCCCCGACCTGTAATTGGCATTTTTGGCTCCTCTTCTTGCTGAAGACCATGCATTCGGTTTTCTTGGAATTTATGTTAAGTCCTTTCTTTTTACTTTCACGTTGACACTATCTCCCGTGGGTATACTTTCTTTTGTTTGGTTTAATACAATGGAGAGGAATTCATATTAGTAGTATTATTGGTTGTGCTTTATTGTAATTCACGATGTGAGCTTATGTAAAAAAAAAAATTTTAATACTATTATATACTTGTAAAATCTGGGGAATAGAAAAATTAGCTATTTTAATACTATCATGTACTACTAAAATCCAGGGAATAGAACAGTTAACTATTTTTGGGAAAGAAAGGTGGAGATATAATTATTTTTCTTTTGTGTTTGAAGCGGATTATTTTAGGTAAAGCTAAAATTTTATGAGTAGCCAAAACAAAGTGTCAGAATTGGTTTGATGGGGTCAGGCAGGGTTAAAATCTCTTAACAGATGTTCCCTGAGAACAGAAAGATTTTGAGAAATTGGAATATCTAAATATGCAGGATTATACCTCATTCGTCGTGCCACAGATCGTGTAGGTGGAAACCATCTCATTGGTCAAAAGCTTTGAGTTGGCCAAATACCCCAAGAGGATTGGGGATGGTTATAAAAATCCAGACTTAGCAAGAAAAATCAGTTGAGTAGCTGTGAGAAGCTGTGAGTTATTCTCAGTTTTTTTAGTCTTTGAGTTGAAATGTAATGACCGTGAAAAAAAGTTCCCAACTGGGGGAGCCATGACCCACAGCCGGTCGCCTATCACAGAACTTATGGCTAAAAAGTTAACCTCGAATGAAGCCTACCTCTGTTTAACCTAAAGAGTTAATTTGGAATAATGTGTCTTCAATACGAATCCCGAAAGGACATTATTGTTTTATTTAATCATGGGAGAATCAAAAATTCTGGTTCCTCATTCACTCTATTTCGGTAAACTCCATTAAACTCTAATAAGGACCCAAAAGGACTTTGTTATTTTAGAAGTTGCATAGAGAATTGACAGCCCTGATTATAGAGAATATGTGAAAAGACTTTAATGAAAATTTAATGAATACATGAAAAAACTTTAGTGAAAATTCGAAGAGCTCTGTTTACTTTAACGAAACTTAGAAAAGACATTTTTATTTAAGATCTGAGATTTTTTTTTTAAACAGACTCTCTCTCCATTTTAAACTGGCATTCTGACAACTGTATTGTCTGCTCCTGTGAAAGAAAAAAAAAGTCTTTTTTATATAAAGACATTCTTCGTAACTCTCCAGGCATGTTCGACCTTGTTCATTTATTTTATTTTATTAAATTTTTTTTGGTGACGTGTTTATTTTTAACCACAAGTGTACACCAGTGTCCGGACTGGCTTTAGGTGGAAAGACGCCAACTAAAATTGCATGACACGACCTCTGGGATCAATTCACAACATGGGACAGTGGCGCGTTGTTGCAATGGACATCTTGAAAACCAGCTTTTGTGACAACATCATCAAATGACATCATCACGATTAGCAACAGCAACTGAACCAACCAGCCAGCCAGGTGGCAGTGTCACAACTGGTGCCGTCACGATCGTTGGCGAGGGCAAGCATCGCAATTAACGAGCAGCCCCGGGCATAACGTGTTACAGCTTTATTCTGTGGGAGGTCTTGTAGTTTCCTTTCTGTGTCTGTTAACAGTACTGTGTTATCTGCATATCTTATGTTGTTCAGATTGTGGCTACCAATGATATTGACAAGATTTGTAGTTCTCTCAGAATTGCCTTGCTGTATAGGTTGAATAGATCTGGTGAGAAGGCACATTCTTGTTTTAAATCTTTTTTATTTTTATATATCTGCTGAACTAATTTTCTGTCCATATGCAGGCAGTTTGCTGCCAGTACAGGTTTTTGAGTATTCTAATGTCTTTCCCCAAAATGTCATGGCTCTTCTTCTTCTATGTTCCTTCAGGACGTAGGCGATCATGGCTTTCCACATCTCCCTATCCCTGGTGGCTCTTAGCACGCCTTCTCTTGTTACACCATGCAACCGTTGTTCCATCATCCACCTGATTAGGTCCTTCAAATATGTTATCGATTGATTTCCCCTATCTCTTTTTCCCCCTCTATCTAGCCTGTTAGTATCAGGTTCTACAAGCCTTCTTTATGGCTCTACTATGCTTAATTTCATAGTCTAGGTACCACAGCAAAAAGTTAGTAAAAAAAATTACCATTACAGTATTTCTAAAAAAAGGCACAGTGAAGCTACACTAAAGCAATGGAAAAGTAACTGAAGTTAAGATGTCAGATCAGGACTAATAATTTTGCTGATTCTTTTTTTTTTTTTTTTGATTTTATCATTATATACAGCAGGAACATTGGAAGCAATGGGCACCAATATTCAAAGCATGGAAAATGGTAATGAATATGCATGATGAAATCAGGAGAGAAAAATTGTCTGGCCTGACACAATGAACCAGCTTTTTTAGCAACAGACCTAGTAATGGATTCAATACTCTTTTTAAACTTCATTTCAGCCGAGAATGATGGTGTAAAAAGTTGCGAGTCAGATGGAAATTAATATCACCCATGCTGATGGGAGCCAGGAACGAATGTTTCAGGTTAGTAATAAAGAGAATTTAATTTTGGAGGTGTTAAAATTAGCAAGCCATTTCTTGCATTAGTTAAAAACAGACTGTATGTCATTTGTAAAATCAACTGCAAATTTGACCTTAATGAACTGATCCAAATTCCTATCAAGACGGGAGTAAATGTTTGTGCTATCAGTATAGATATGTTGAGAATTGATATCATCAGAAAGGTCATTGATGAAAATTAAGAACAGAGTAGGTTCAAGGATAGTCCTAGAAGACACCTGCATTAGTACAAAAAAATCAGTAAAGTGGCCATTTACGATTACTTTTATTTCATGATTTGGTAGAAAAGGCTGAATCAATTCAAACATTTGTCCAGAAATACCGTAGCCTTTCAACTTATGAAGAAGACTGGTATGCCAAACCTTGTCAAACACTTTTGAGATGTCCAAAGTGAAAGACTGAGCTTTTCCAGTGTTATCTAAAACTTGATAGACCTTTCAGCAATAATCATTAGTACATATATATTAATAAATATGCATATTGTCTGATGTCAATAGCACAAATGTTACAATGAAATAGGAGATAGATGTAACATCCCTTTCAGAAAAACTTGTCATCTTAAACCATATAAATAACCTAAATTTACTTAACAATAGATTTTATGACCACATGCTGCCATGGAAAAATACTTAAATTCTTAGACCCTGTTTGCTATAAATTCCTCCATATTTGCCTTTTTCTTTCTCTTTCATTCCCCCTTTCTTTCTTTCTTTCTTTCTTTCTTTCTTTCTTTCTTTCTTTCCTCCTTGCATTTCAATACTTTTTATTTTAAGTTTTAATTTTTTATCTACTTGTAATCTTAGAATATTTAAATTTTTACTCTTGATATTAAAAAAAAAGCAGTAACCTAAATTTATAAGATTTAACTCCCATGAAGATTGAGTGAACTTAAATTCAAATGTATTAAACTGTCAGTTTGAAAAATGCACCTGACGATTGCATAATGCATGAAACGCTGAGTTGTACCATCAATGTAAGACACTATATATATATATAAAATAGCTCTGTTCATCGTATATTAAGTACTGTTTTATCAACACCTGAATAATAATAATATACATGTGTGAACCCTCATATGTATATTTATTAAGTCACATAAGTATATATATAATCAGATTTTTTATTTTTTTTAGTTTATTTGTACCTCTCAGAATTGTGCAAATTCATGTGAGTTCTTTGTAAGGTTTGAGCTTTTCATTGTCTTCAGTTATTAAGAATGAATGAAATTCATACCATTGAGTTTGAAAAAAAAATTGTGGTGTTCCAAGAATAGATCAGAGATTTTGAAAATGTAAGTAGATTTTACAATGCCACTTCCAGCATTATAAGCATTTTTATCATAGCTTGTTTTCATTTAATATGGATGGCTTCAAAACTTTTTAGTCTTTTTTATTCTCAATTTGTTTTGCTGAGTATTATTGTGCAATTTACAAGGAACTGTCTTCTATCATTGATATTTTTGGTTTTTCTGTATGTGTTGACATTTAACACTTTGTTCAGAAGTATATCAAAAGTCTACAAAAAAAAGTTGTTTGTATATACTATATAAGATATCCATTTTGGTTTTTAATAGATGTCAGAGCAAAGCAAATAAATGTCCAGTAGTGTGATAATAATGATCTATCACATTCTAACCGTTTTAATACTAACCACTGTATAAAAGGCTGTTTAGTCATGATCAGTGTAGCAGAATAAAGCTTCTAAAGTTGATATTTGGTGTTGTCTATTTATTACAAGTAGGTCAAGAAAATTTATAAATGATATTGATTTTAGGAGATTTGATTTTAATGAATTTAGTGACTAATGAGTTAAAAGTTTCAAACATTTATAGTAATTAATTGTTTATAGATGTTTGTATCTGTGGGCTTTATGTACTTATGATTTACATTTTCATCTTGCTGTGCATCTAATTGCAATAAAATAAGTAACTTAATGGTACTATTTCTCCAACTATGTTTGACTCTATTTGTTTATTGACAGTATAATTTGTAAATTAATGAATATTTATTTAATGTTACCTAATTCTTTATTGAGAATTATTTTTGATGAGAGAACTGTGAATAGTTCTTCTATAGATTTGCTAATTAATTCAGCATTGAGAAAATTCATGAAAAAAAAAGATGAAGCTTATCATCTACCTTCAGCAAAACTTGTGTGTGTATATATATATATATATATATATATATATATATATATATATTAATTAATTAGGTGTCTGAATCAAATTGCATTAAATTTTCATCTGATGTTTCAAATTGCAAATGATTAGAAATGTCTGTCATTCTTTTTATTTTATTTACATATAATCATGTCATTTTAGGTTGAAAAATTCTCTCATTATATAGAAAAATAACAAACTCATTACATGACTAAGAAAATTGCTTTCATTCTATTGACCAGGAAAAAATGGCTGCATTGCATGATGATGGTAACAGTAACTGTTTTCTTAAGGAAACATTTGTTATTTATTAACTGAGCTGTCAATGCTTATGCCAATAGAATTTTTTTTTAATTTCAGTAAAATAGATTTCTCAACATAGATATCTATTATTGGTTATTCCAGTATTGATAAGAGGCTTTCCTTTCTAACCTTTTTTTGAAGTAGTGTGGAATGTCAACATTTTAATTATATCTTTATTTTTATTTGTGATTCTTTAGTGCCATTCCACAAGGTTTAAAGAAGTATAGACCAGGAAAATTGACTGCATTTTACAAACCAAAATGTCAGTGGAATTTTTAAAGCCATTTTTAAAAATCGTATGACAATTGTACTTTTCCCTCTCTTTGTTAGTTTGCATGACCATTACATCCCACAAATAAATAATAGCCCATTTCATTTTGATTGGATGGAAAGACAAAAGAAGTATCAGAAATGCTACTTTGTTTTGGTGAAAAAAAAAAATGAAAGGAAAAAGAAAAGATAGAACTGTTTATCATCTGTTTCAGTGAAATGGAAAAAGTTGTCAATTTCAAATCTTTTTATTTGTACCCACTTCTTACAGTCATGACCTGCATCATTCATATTTATGATTGCTATTACAGTATTTTGTAAAAGTGGTTAAACCAATTTATTTCACAATGCAATAGAGGAATTTCTATGAGTACTTTATCATTGTTACAGAACTTGCTAATCATTAACTGAAGAATAAAGATTCATCAGAAATTCTTACAATTTATAATAATTTTTAATGTGCATTTGGTTTACAAGACACACATTTGTTTGTAGATATGGTATCATAATATTTCATAATTACATATATTTCATATATGAATAATAAGTATAATAATAATAATAATAATAAGTATAAATAATAATAATAATAATAATAAGTATAATTATATAATTACATATATTTCATATATGAATAATAAGTATAATTATAATAATAATAATAATAATAATAATAATAATTAATAATAATTAATTATATAATTTCATATATTTCAATAATAAGTAATAATAATAATAATAATAATAAGTATAATTATATAATTACATATATTTCATATATGAATAATAAGTATAATAATAATAATAATAATAATAAGTATAATTATATAATTACATATATTTCATATATGAATAATAAGTATAATTATAATAATAATAATAATAATAATAAGTATAATTATATAATTACATATATTTCATATATGAATAATAAGTATAATTATATAATTACATATATTTCATATATGAATAATAAGTAATAATAATAATAATAATAAGTATAATTATATAATTACATATATTTCATATATGAATAATAAGTATAATTATAATAATAATAATAATAATAATAATAAATAATAATAATAATAATAAGTATAATTATATAATTACATATATTTCATAATATATCATAATTACATTTTAGATTTGCTAATTATTTGTTTATAAGTTAATCACGATAACATTGTGCTATAGTGATTATGTAAGTAAAATATTGATTAATACTATCAGTACTTAATTTTACTCAAATTTTAGTTCATTAATTTTTTAAAAAATTAAATCAATTTATTCAAACTGATCAATATAAAATAAAGAATAAAAATAAACTTGTTAGTATAAATTACTGTCAAAAATTTCAAAAAATCAGGGATAAGTAATTGATGTGAATTTATTAATACATATAAATTGTTAAAATTATAAAAAAAAAACTGTCAGTCAAGTCAAGTGCCATACATGATATACATTTGGGTAATCATGTCTCAAAAGAGACATGATAGACTCGGTAGAAGATTTTCCAACAGTAGGTTGGCTTTTTCTGCAGTAGACTGATTACTAACCGAGGCTATAGAACCCAATCTGTCCTGCTATTCAAGCTATAGCTGGAGGTAGAAGCAATGGATTAATACCTTTTCTAGGGTATTTGCATGCAAGTGAATGCAATGAATTCAACTGGAATTTGAACTCAGCTCTCTGATTTCTCATTCCAAACTGATATCTATTGCACTACAACATACAAAAAAATGGGTAAACAACAAGTAAACACCAACATTCTAGAGGTTTATTATTTAAAAATGAACCGCTATTTAGTTTAATTCTCTAAGTCCTTAGTTTGGGATAATCTATCTTTGTATCTAATCTACATTGTCTGTGTATATTTTTTGGTGCTTTAACTTTAAAAAACATTCTCAGAGTATCTTATAAAGTCCAGTTTTATGCAAATCTAGCAACCATAAGTATGAAATATATCAAATATATATAACCATACCTGTGCTAAAAAATAATTTTTTGTGGTTAGCTACTTCAGGAAACTTTTTATACATAATTGGTTTTAAAAGATTTCACTCTATTCAATATTTAAATTGAATTTTTAATTGATTTAATTTTTAAATTGTAGTTACATATTAGAATTTAATTTATGATAGATATATTTTAAAAAGAGTCCTGTTTAAATTTATTTGCATCTTCACTTTAATCACTATTGTTATATATGTTATGCCAGGATTTTGGCTGTAAATTTACAATTGGTAAAGAAAGTGATTAGGTTTAAAGGTGTTGAAGGCTAGGTGGTCAGGCATGCAGTGAGTTTGTGAAAATGTGAATTTGTGGTACCACAAGTGGAGTGTCATTGGTAGGGTTGATCCAAGGCCTGGTAAGGTGTGATAATGAGTCAGTGCTGAGGTTACTGTGACTATGACAAAAGAAGCCAGGAGTTAATTCATGAGGTATGAGTGGCAAAGGATTCATTCATATAGGCAGGTATTAGAGAATCATTGGATCCAATGAGGAATTGTTTCTTTTACCATTTTTGGAGGGTTTGTTTTGTGAGTTTGCTAATCTCTTGCTGCATGCTACTGATACCAGTTGTTCTCTGACGAGGTTGAGGAGTTAAATAAGATCTGCACCAAACTCCTCAGTGGCAATGAAGATGAAGACAATAGTCCAAATAATGTAAATAGTGTAAATATTACCTCATCTCAGAAATATAGACAAATACTGACCCGATAGACCAAAAATATGGAGACAAATAAAAAAGTCCTACCTGAAGCTGGCACAAATATCAAACCACCTGACATTCCTACACCGATGCAGAGAACTATGACAACCCTGCAGGCTTGGTACCAAGACTTGCTGTCAATTCAAGAAGAGCCTGTCTGGTGATATAAAAATGTGGGACTAGTCTGAGATCGTATCCATTACAACCAGTGGATGAAACAAAAATTTCCTGCCAATATCTCCCAGAGGCTCAAGACATTCCTCAGCAGGATCACTGAGGAATAAGACTGGAAAATGATCCAGCATGAACTGGACAAATCTTTGATCCTTCAGGCTAGAATTCAATGCAGTCAAGGTTTGCTAAATACAGAAACTAATTAGATTAAAAGATCTGAAGGTGACACATGAGGTCCATCACCACACACACCCTGTGAAGGCAGTTGTTAACATTAGCTGAATGCCTCTGAAGAGTCAGTGCTGAACAAGGGTCTCAACTTTGCAACAACCATCAGGTGGATACCATACTTAAATATCATTGCATGTATCGAAGTTATAGCCAGGCTCTGGGAGATGAGCTTAGAAGGAAAGTTAGATATTAGAGAAAGTCAAGCCACCCAAACCAAACATCATGAAAGAGGAGGGGCTGGCAATCAGGACCCCACATAGGAATGAGAACATCTTCATACTACCAGCTGACAAAGGCAATGCAACTGTAGTGATGGACAAAACAGAATACACCAACAAACTGGAAGATCTCATTAGAAGTGGTAGCTATAGCAAGGTAAAGAAGACCCCATGTTTGAAAACAGAATGACAGATGTCGCAGATCCTAATCAAAAACAAGGATCACTTCCAGCCTAAGATATACAGGCAGTTGTTTCAACGTTACAGCAAGTTACCTCACATGTATGATCTACCTAAGATTCACTAAAACGGCATTCCTCTCAGGCCAGTTGTTAACAGCCTAGGCTCAGTATGCCACCCTCTGAGTTGCTTCCTTGTAGATATAATTGGCTCATTGAGAGGAAAGTCACTATCATGTGTTCGAAACTCAGCCCACTTTGTGGAACTTATCAAAGATGCTCCCATCCAATGCAACCAGATGGTGATTCTGAATGTGGTGAGTCTGTTCACCAAGATACACATGGTGGAGGCACTATCAGTAGTCAGGGACAAACTGGTCTCAGACTCATCTCTAGAAGAATGTACCCGTATTCCACTAGATAACCTGATGGAGATGCTGATTTTCTGCACACAAACTATACACTTCAGACTTGAATCAGACATATATTGACAGGATGAAGGCTTATCAATGGACTTGCCATTATCACCATCACTGGCTAACATACATATGCAATACTTTGAAACGATGGCATTAGAATCCACAGCTCCAAAGCCAACTCTGGCCCCACCAGGAAGAGTCCAGACACAACAGGATCATGTGGACTCAATAAGATCACCAACACAATTCACTATGGAGAAAGAGAAAGACAACAAACTGGTATTCCTGGATGTGCTAATAGTTCAAACAGATAGGAGATCCGCAAGCCAACTTTTACAAGACAATGCCTGAACTTCAACTACCACTATCCATACAATGTAAAGAAAGGGATAGTCCACTGCCTGCAACATAGAGCAAAAGTTGTAAGGGGCAACTCAAAGACATACGAACAGGAAGTAGTTACTATAAGCACTACCCTACAATGTAACAATTATTCAGGGTACATGACAACAGCTCTTACAAATATGGGAGGGTGCATGAGAATGGCAACTCTCAGGAAAGAGCCTTGGTCTGTCTACCCTATGTGAAGGGATTATCAGGGAAAATACAAAGGATCTGTGGTTCATATAACATGAAGACAATCTTCAGAAATGGTTCTACACTTCACAGGTACTTCTTCTGTGTAAGACCCATAACAGAGGAGGATGTGACTAAGGACTGTGTGTACACCATTCCCTGTAGCTGTAAAAAGAAATATAGAGAAACAGGCCACCCACGTAAGGTTAGGCTACAAGAAAATTGCAAGGCTGTAACATGAGTGGAGAAAGAAAAATCAGGCATGGCTGATCACATATGGAGGGAGAAAGGGGACCACCACCCTCTATGGGATGAAATTGAAATAATAGAGAACACCACTGGAAAATGCATAAATTTAAGGAATCAGCACATATGCTAGGCTGCAAAATCTCCTAAGCCGACCAAACATAGAGATAAATACAATATGGGAATCAGTAATACAGAGTGCTAGAGTAAATCATTAGTGTCAAAAGATTGCAATATGAGTTCTGGTAAAAAATACCAGAGAAAACCATTAATATCAAAAATTGCAATTTAAACTCTGGTAAAAAAAAAAAGATAAAAAAAGGTTACTGAAACATTAAGTTTCAGAAATTCAATCGCTGAAGGACACATGGTCCAGTCGATATAGTGGTTAGTTCCATTGACTTGACCCAAAGAGTTGAGCTCAATACCAGGCTACAGCAGTGGTGAAGCAGTAACTGAGAGAGTTAGGTTAAAGGGAAATAACTCATGACTACCAGAAACAGCTCACAAGGAATGAGAATGTTATACCTCAATGATCATAATAAAGGGTTTAGTTCAAAATTCCTAGCACCTGAAGAAGGCTGGAGTATACAACAGCTGAAACATCTTGGAAATGGCAATCAAAATGAGGACAATAGTTTGAATAATATAAATAGTGAGTCCATCTCCATTTCAACACACTTCTTACTCTATTTCTTTTGCTGGAGTATCTTTTTTCTTTTGCTTGATTTCTAACACCTTGATGGTTTCACTAACCGTCAAGGTGTTAAAAATCAAGAGGCCTGATGATGATAGCTGACCTATCAGTACATTCTGTGTATAAAGACTCAAGTGGTGTCAGAAATCTGGTTACGAGTACACTGGATTGAGATCATGCTGGCAATGACAAGAGGGTTTGTCATGCTGGTGACAAGGAGAGCTGATGACATTGATATCTGGCATGACATCCTGGTAATGTTTGTCATTTATGAGGGGCTTTATTAAGCAAATCTGATTGCTACTGGGGCTAATCTTTTTTGTGGGCAGTTACTTTTCTGATTGGCTATTGTGAAGAAGACAACTGTTTTTATTTGGGGTTTTCACTTTCTTACTGGTCACATCATGGGAACATGTAGAGTAAAAGAGATTTAATTGTAGTGTAGTATAACACACACATCATTTTACCTCAAGCAAGATGAGGCTGCTACTAGTTTGCAGGAAATTACAATGACAGAAAAGACAGGGTATAAGAGGTATTGAGGAAAGGATAAATAATGAGTTTGAGTTTTGTTTAATGACATATCAACCTCTGTGGGTTATTTAATGCCAAAAAGGTAGGGTTTTAAGGTGTATTTTTTTAATGTTCGGTTATAGTGAGAAGGTTGATTTAGTCAGATTTTAATAAAATTTTTGTTTTTGTTCTTTTTTATTTTAGAAAACTGAAAATATCTTCTAATTTTGTATTCAAAAATGATTTGCTAAGAACAATTTTTTCCTTCAAAAATGTGTTATGGTAATAGTTTTTTCTTCAAAAATTCATATTTCACTATAAAAGTGTATTTTTATACTTTCATAGTATTTTGACCCCAGTTTGGGGATTAACTATTTGCCCATAGCTGGGACCCTAACAGGTGCTACCACTCTGGGTCAGGATGGACCTGGGAACAACAGCAATTAAGAGGTGGTTCCATGCTCCTCACAACCTCCTAATCAGATGCCTTGCTGCCAGATGCACTTTACCATCATGCCCAGGACCAGATAAATAATGAACAGGATTCAAGAATATAGAAGATGGCAACTGATGTTGTATTTAAATATTGGGAGATTGTAGCTATCAGGGAAGTAAGTAAACAGAAGGGAGTTCCACAAGCAGGAAGTGCGAGAGAAAGAAATTGTTGAAGTGGAAATGACAGTTACATTTAACTATTTCAAGGGTAAAAGGGACCTGGATGCCAATCTAATAGCATGCTTCTCTTCATGTGGTCGAGCCACCAGGGGGCAAAAAAAGGGCTTGTCAGAGCAGTTGCCATGGAAATATTTGTAGGAGAGGTAGAGGGAAGCTACATCACATTGGTGATAAGGTGACTGAATTTGAGATGCCAAGTTAGCATCGATTACATTGCAGATCCTTTTTATATTTTATCAAGAACCTTGAGATGAACAGTAGGAGCACCCAACCAGATATGGCAACAGTATTCAATACACAAATGAATGGTAGATTTATAAATGTGCAAGATAGACTGTGAAACAAAAATTTTATAGACCAACACAGTGACCCAAAATTTTTAGCAGTATATGCAACTAGAGATTCAATGTAGTCATTCCACTTCATGTCAGTTGAAAAAAAATGAGGTTAAGGAGACTAACATCAGTCTTGCTTATGGTGGGCAGGAAGATTTCTCTATGGTGATTAAAGGAGAGCAGTTTTGTTTCGTAGGTATTAAAATTCACAAGCCATTTCCTATTCTAGTTAAACACTGATTGAAGGTCCGTCTCAAGAGCAGCAGCCAGGTTTACTTGGTCAGCCTTTGTTAATTTCTTCTTGAGATAGGAGTAAATGAGTGTCATTTGTGTAAATTAATATTTACAAATTCATGACATCAAGAAGATTGTGAATGAAGATCAAAAACACCATATAATCTAGGATCTTACACAATGAATCTGTGTTCATGCAAAATGATCTGGAAGCATGCCCATTCAAAATGAATTTCATTTCATTATTTGATAGGAATAATTAGATTAACTCAAACAATCATCCAGGATTATCTTGGTTGTGGATCTTGCAACAAAAGCCAATATGCCAAACTCTGTCAGATGCTTTTGAGATATCTAGAGCCACAGCTTGAGCCTTGCCACCATTATCAAGAGCTTGATATACATATTTCATGATGGCTGTTGACCTGGAAAAAGGGAAGCCATATTGTCAAGAGGTTGTGAGATGCTTAAGCACTTCAACATTGATTAAAGCCTTGAATACTTTGCAGAAAAGCATTATGAGGCTAACAGGACAGTAGTTACAGGGGTCAGAGAGTTCACCAGAGTTCTTAAATACAGGAATTGTAGACAAGGATTTCTAACAAGCTGAAAAGTAAAAAACAAAGAGGTAATAATTGTAGCATTTGGAGAAGACTGGAGCTATCTCGGGGTTAAATTTCTTCCATCACTTTCACTTGCCTTATGAGAGTCTAATTTAGATATGATTTCCAAGACCAGAAACATGGTTATGCACATATCACTCTGTAGAGCCTACTTTCTAAATGGGAAGTTGTGTGTGGGTACTCTAGATGAGTCAAGTGTTGAGTTGAAAATGAATTTACAAGCAAATCATTCAACTTTGTGTATTGTAGATTTGGGGACTTCAAATTGATCAAATAAAGAAGGGATTGCAGATTTGCTGTTCTGCACACTACTTGCAAGATACTAGACCTTGTTTCATTCTATCAGCAAACAATAAGTTTGCTTCATTTCCAACATGCTTGCACTTATTACGAGCAAAGACAAAGAGGCATCTGCTGTCACCAGACATGCTCCTCCAATACAGCCAGAAGTGATTCCTGTGGTCAATAGCAGCCAAGCATGCAGGTGAGAACCAAGGAGATAAATGAGAATTAAGTTAAAATTTCCTTGCTGGAATGTAAACATCGATACTGAGTGAAACCATAGAAAGAATGATGAACAACAAATTTCTACTTGGAAAAGAATGGCCTAATCAGAAATTACCAATGTGCATACAGGAAAAAATGACATACCATGAATGATTTAGTGTGGCTGGAGACATTTGGTAGGGTAAGCATTTCTTTGGAAGGAACATCTCACAGCAATCTTTTTCAACTTAGAAAAAGTGTACAATACCACATGGAAGTTCCACATATTAAAAGAATTGCATGACTTGGGCCTAAGTAGTAGACTGACAGAATTCATTAAAAAAAATCTAAATTTTCAAGTCCGAGTAGGAAGGGCACTGTCAAAAGAGCAAAAACAATAAGTTCTACAAGGAAGCATTCTATCAGTGACGCTTTTTTTGTTAAAATCAACTCTATTGTGAAATCTCTAAGCCCAGGACTGTGATGCTCCCTTTATGTGGACAATTTTTAATCAGGTACAAATCTTGGCATATGAACACAATGGAAAGGCAACTCCAACAATTACGAAATAAAATACAGAAATTGGCCATGCAAAATGGATTTAGGTTTTCTAAAACTAAAGCCAAGTAAGAAAACTTCATAATAATTACTTACTGCAAAGTAAGAAAACTTCATAATAATCCGTGCTTGAAATTAGATGAAGCAAAAATTCCAGTAGTGGAACAGCACAAGTTTCTAGGCATGATGTTTTGCAAGAAACGTTCATCCCTCATTTGAAGTATTTGAAAGCAAAATGTAGCAAAGTCCTTCAACTTCTGCATGGCATGGCTCATACTGAATGGGGAGCAGACCGGTATACACTGACCAAACTATATAGATCACTACTTCATTCTAAGCTATTCATGCTTGTTTTATATATGTGGCAACCAGAAAGTCATACAGAAAACTCAATGCAACTTACCATCAAGGGCTCAGACAAGCACTTGGGGCTTTTGGGACATCCCTGGTATAGAGTTTATATGTAGAAGCCAGTGAAACACCTCCACATCCATGGTGTATTAAACTGTCATTGCAGTATAATGTAAAACTTAAACTGTGCCCAACTAATCCAGCTCATAGATCTATATTTGAATGAAATTGTTGTGATCAAGTCAATTTTGCCGAAAATGCCCTACAACCATATATGGACTTAGGATGAACCCATTTCTGAAGAATTAGGTACTTCACTATCAAATATAGGATGTGCGTTGTGGTGCATTGGATATCGGCTCAGAACGAGAAACCGGGAAGCTGAGTTCGAATTCCAGCTGAATTCATCGCATTCACTTACACGCAAATACCCTTGGGAAAGGTATTAATCCATCTATTCCTTCCAGTTATGGGTTAAATAACAGGACAGATTGGGTTCTATAGCCTTGGTCGGCAACCAGTCTACCGCAGAAAGCAATGGCAACCTACTGCGGGATAATCTTCTGCCCAGTCAGTCATGTCTCTTTCGAGACATATTGCCCAAGCATGTTTCATGTATGGCACTTAATTGACTATCAAATATCTAAGAAACAATGGTATCCAGAATTTCACCCCAGACAATTAAACATCCTCAAGTTATCTTTCCAAAGTAAAAGACTCACCCTCTTATGTTTTTGGACACATTTTAGAAAATACTGGAAAACTTCCATGACTACACAAAAATATGTGGACAGCTCAAAAAATGGAGACAAAATAGGATGTGCAGCAGTCAGTCAAAAACTTACCAAAAAGAAATGCCTTCCAAGGGGAAGTTTCACTGCAGAGACTTATGCCATTGAATTGGCTCTAGACATCATCACTAAGAGCAAACTAAAAAAAAAAACTTCCTAACTTTTTCAGACTCATACTCCATTTTGTCAACCTTGGAGGGGAACAAATCCAACAACCCAATGATCATTAAATTACTACAGAAAATCAGCACATTGAACAAAAAAAGAAAAGTGGTATTATTTTGGATCTCTAGCTACACTGAAACAAAAGGTAACTTTAAAGCAGAAATGACAGCCAAATCAGCTTTGAACATGAATGTGGATACAGAGATAAAGATCCCATATACGGACATTAAGAAGGAAATAAACAAATATATTTTCAAGAAATGGCAGGAATACTGGAATGATTATCCACAAAATAAACTCTATACAATCCAACCCAAACTCAAAGTAAGCTATACATCCTTCAAGAAGCCTCAAAAACAGGAGGTCATAATATCCCACTTGCACATTGGCCATACAAGAATGACACATTCTTTCTTTTTTTTATGAATGAAATTCAACCAGTATGCCAAGCATGTAAACAAGTACTGTCAATTAAACATATTTTGACAGTGTGTCAAGAACTAGCTATTTCAAGGCAATTTTATAATACTGATAGCATGCTTGATCTGTTAAAAAATGTAAACATGAATAACATGCTATCATATCTAAAAGTGGTCAGCCTCTACAAGAAAATATAAAAAAAGAAATATATCACCTGCAATACATATTGAAAAAAAAATTACCCGGAAAGACATTTTAAAAAAGAAAACACAAAAAAAAAGAAAAAAATTCCAGGAATATTTTTTTTGAAGAAAAACAAATATTACCAGCTCTTTTTACAAAATGTGTAAATAAAATATGATCTAAAACTCAGTTTACAAATAGATTTCTTACAAACTATATTCTATCCAAACAAGCCAATTGTAAAACTCTTGTCGGCATCAAATAATCCACTGAGATTGATATGCCATAAACCAAATCAAACCAAACAAAAAACTTAGAAGTTGACCTAACAATGGATTTAATATAGATTTTCCACTTCATCTTAGCTAAGAACTTTACCCTGAGAAGGTGCAATGAGTCACATTCCTGGAGGTTAATATCAGCCATGCTCATGGATGGCAAAGAGTTGTCTCTCAGATACGGAAAGAATTTTTAAATTTATTAGTGGGTTAGTGCCTAGAAGTACATTTGAAGATCTCTTCACTACACTTTAAGACATTGTTATGCATACATGCAGCCTTTGAAATTTAAAAAAGAAATCACTCACCCGGCGGTCGAGAGCGAAGGAAGATTTACCTGCCCCAAAATTATTTTAGTCAACCAACTTTATTTTCTTAACAGTTGCCTGGCGTAAACATAGCGTGAATCACTGAAGGAAAACAAAAAATGAAATTTTAATTTTTTTTAATTTAAAGGATTTTTTAAAAATTTTAAAATAATAATAACAAAATTTGATCTTTCCTCTTAATAACAGCATAAACATATTGATGATAAAACTTTGTTTTTATTAAGTTTGAACTCTTTTAACATCATGATATGCTGTTTTTTTTTTGGGTGGGGGGGGATTCTGGTAATTGAGTGGAGGTACCTAAATTCATAGTTTCTTTCTTGTTAGACTACAACCTCCATCTCATAGATGATAAAAAATAACAAATCTGGTTTTCTCAACAATTTTCTATTAAAAAAATTACTTGTATAATTTAATTTTTGGTGCGTGGTGGAAAGAAGTATGCATATTTTTTCTTTCATTCAAATGTTTTTTAATTTTCATAAGCGGGGAGGAAATATAGATGTTGAGTCAAGGATAGTATTTTTCCAAATGTGTTTCTAAAAATCTGTGAGTGTCTTTAATCTAAGCAGCAGAGACATTTAGGCTCCACTCCGGAAGCGTTAATTAAATGAATGTTTACACTGACTGGGATGATAAAAGCAAGACAGAAACTTTAAATTCCATTTGTCTGATCTTGCTTTGATGATTACGTGATGTCACTGTCTTTTGTTTAACCACACATTTTGACATAAGTCAGGCACCATGCATAAGATCAAAGAGTTCAATAATGTTATTGTAAGTCATTCTAAGTAACTTGTGAATCTTCAATAGCATACTTTTGGGTTGTAAAAGGAATCAGATTTTTTTTTTTCTTTATTTGAAGGGACACATTTCATTGCAAGATGTTTAATCGACTGCAAGCGAGTAAAGCAATAAATTATAATTGCCCTATTAAATTTTTAATTAACTGAGTTGATCTGGTAAGTGAAATCTCAAGAGCTGCATACATGCAAATGTTTATGCTTACTACGTTAATGTTTCAATTGAAGAATACATAAAGTGTAATGCATCATTTTGCAAATAATACTGTGAGGATTATATGGTTTTTCTTCATGTGGACAAATAGGTATCTGTTATGTTCTTCATTTAGTTTCACTGTAACAGCTCAAGCTTGATCTAAAATGTCAATTGAGTGTGTTATGGACAACTTCTATGTCGCCAATGCATCTTGTTATAATTATATATTTTGCATCATGTTACCATAAAATGAGTTTCTTCATTAAAAGAAATAGCTACTGAATGCAGTTGATGTATCTCAACCAAACTAAATGTACTCCAGTGTGTGATGATCACCCATTATAAAAACAAAACTTGAAAAATGATATGAGTTGAAAACCACACTTGAATTCAAACAACCATGATATGCCTTGACATTTTACATAATGACAAAACTATACAGAGTGCAATGTATAAATTGTGACACTTTTATATATATTTCTATGGGTAAAGTTAGTTTTCTTTGTTAGATTTGTAGGATGTAGGTTATATCAAGAACTATCAGATTGTCTGAATTTTAATATCAATCAGGAGGATTTGTTCTTCAAGAATTTAATGGGGTTCATGCCAAGATCTCTGCATCACACCCATGTAAATCAAGAAGTTGACCATAAGGTGACATTTTAACCACTATCCATAACAGGAGGTCTGTGGCTGTTCCCAGCTGTGAAAAAACTGGATAAAAGAAAGCCATATAAGCACCTTTCACTCAAGAGGAAGCATCTTTGTTCAGAAAAAGTTTATAAAGCTTCACACCCTGATGTAATATCAACTGAGGAAGTCTCTAAGTGTCTGATCAGGCGCCTCATCTGTTCATCTCAGGGTTCTTGACAGGCTCCAAAGGAGAATCTGTAATATGATTGGTCCAGACCTGGCAGCTTGACTTCAGTTATTTCTCACTGGTGGGATGTAGCTTTCCTCTGTCTCTTCTACAAATATTTTCATAGCATTTGCTTTGACAAACTTATGTCACTGATGCCCCCTCCACAAGAATTTACTCGAGCAACCAGACTGGCAACAAGGTCCCACCCTTTTACAATTAAATCTATCAAATACAGCCAACAATTCTACTCCAGCAGCTTCTTTTCTTGCACTTCCCACCTGTGGAATTTCTTTTTTTTATACTTGCTTTCCTGACAACTACATCCTCCAGGAATTTAAATGCAATGTCAATTTCCAGTCCTTCCCTCATCCTTTGTACATCACCCCATATATCTTTTCCTTTCTCTCTCTACCTTCACAATTGTCATCATGCCTACATACCTATCCTTCTCTTGCCCTTTCTCTGACCTCCCCCACTGTAACTAGTTCATCTTTTTCTTCACTCTTCTCCTGCTTAAACTTTTACTCTCTAATGTACTCCTCTGCGGTACTTAATTGCTAGGGGTGAAACGATTAAAAATAAAAAGTGAATAAATGATCTTATGTCTGAGAAATCTTGTCTTGGGTGTTTATTAGCAATTACACACAATTATTGCATCCGTTATATGATTGCTTATTATTCTATCTTCTGTTACATTAATCCTTGTTATTATGATCTTTATTATAATTAATATTATCAACCTTATGATTTTTACTTTCATTGTTATTATCATAAGCTCATTATGAACTCTTGAATCAATCATATCTCATGACACTTTGTGGGCATAAATGTATTCTCCTTGATATCCTTATTAATTTTTGTAATGCTCTTGTCATAATCCTTACAATGCTTACCTAGATTTCAAGTTTTACTATTCTTTTTGTAAAGATCTTAGGAATCTTTCCCATAACTTTAATAAAGATAGATGCAAAATCATAGTTCACAGTTTTTGTTATTCTTCACTCTCTTGATTTTATCCAATGATCCATTGGAATGCTAATGCCAAAATCTTGCCAATTTTTTTTGCCTTTGTTTAGAGTATATGTATCTTATCTGTGTAGGGTTATCCATTTGAATTTCGATATCCCCTCAAAATCCAACTTTGTATTGTTAAGCACAGTTTCAGACCTCTGTATATATTTAAACGACTACATGAAATTCATTGGTACTGTTTCCAGTTGATCACAATTTGCACCTTGTCATGGTTATTCGTTTTGGGTCAGTTTCCTTCATTCATTCATTTATTCATTATATGATTCATCTCTATCTTCAAATCAATGGCCATTCTGCTGTGTTTTATTTTTTTCATATATATTGTAAGATCATTATTTCAACTATTAATATTATTATTATTATTATTTTTTTTTTTTTTTTTTTTTTTTTTTTTAATCGTGTCACCCCCAAGCAAGGCATTCCACTGCCACTATAGCGCAGGGGGTTACATAGAGCAATTGGGTATGGGAAATGTCAGAAATGTCAGAAGGAGGGTGGTAGACAACTTAGGATGTACATAGGGAGAGAGTTGGAGAGAGTGGGTGTGAGTTAGTGTGTTAGGAGGTGTCTATTGACCTTACATTTAAACTCCTGGAGGTTGTAGCCGTCGGGGAAGCAAGCATGCGGTAGGGAATTCCACAGGTGGGAAGTGCGAGGAAAGAAGCTGTTGGAGTAGAAATTGTGGTTACATTTCATCGGTTTCACTGTAAAAGGGTGGGACCTATTTGCCAATCTAGTATCTTGTGCAAATTCACATCTTGGGGGCACCAGTGATTTAAGTTCGTCAGAGCAGAAGCCATGAAAGTATTTATAGAAGAGGCACAGGGAAGCCATGTCACGCCAATGAGAGAAATACTGCAGGCAGTCAGCCAAGTCGGTATCAATCACATTATGAGTTAACTCACGCAGTCAAAAAATTATGGAAGCTTTTAAGTAATTTTGCAAATTGGTTATATTTTCTGCATGGGTAATCTAGGATTCTTATCTGTAAACTTAACTATTGTTTCATGTAAGAACACATTTTGCTTTTAAGTCATTAAGAGTAAAAGTTTTGGAAGAAAACTAACACAAAATGATAGATTCAATAAAGAAAGGCAGTATTTAAGTTAATTTACAATAACATCAGTTATAATTTCTGCTTGGATAATCTGAGTTTCTTATCTATACAATTAACTCCATTATCACATTTAAAAAGAATTCTGTTTTTTACCGTCATTGAAAATTTTCAAAGAAAGCTAGTAACGTATACCATCCAAAACTGATAGCATTATTTAAGTAATTTCACAAATGGAATTAGTTGTATTTTCAGCATAGCATGAATAATATAGGATTTGTGTCTCTCTAATTTAATCTGTTATCACATGAAACCAATAAGATAAAAGCTTGTGAACAACTTGATCACTCCTATTTACCTATATCCAATATTCTGTTATATTAACATGAGACCTCTTTGCTTACTGGCATCAAGTAATATCTTCTGTTACCATAACAACGGAATGTTTTATTACTAGGGGAAGGGAAAACCAAGCAGTATGACTAATATATATATAAGGTTATTATGATAGCATTTTACATCAAACTTATCACACAATATATTCTCATTTTCACATCCATTTTGTTGCTTATATTCATGCATCATTATCTGCTTGAATTATTATATTCTATATATTATTTGCCTCATCAAATTTTTATTAAACTATTATTGCTTTTCTCGGCAGCTTATATTTCTTCATTTTCTGTTTTAAATTAATAAAGCTAAACTTGTTTCAAATTAAGGTAACCAAGATATGGTTCTAAAGAAAGATGCTAAGAATACCATGGAGTGAATATGTGAGCAATGAGGAAGTATTAAGGAAAAGAAACACTTGTACTTAGAATTCAAGAAACAGTTAAAATTTCTGGGATATATAATGAGTAAAGAAGGCTTAGATAATTTGACACTCAGAGTACATACTGAAGGTAATGTATACATTGAGTAAACTACCTAATGAACTTGTGTAGATCGATGCCAGAACAGGGACTAGACAGAATAGTAAGGGACAGTATGACATAGACGTGCAATGGATAAAAAGTTATGGAGAACCAAGAACCCTTAGTTCCTGAAGGGTCACTGCTTATAAAATAATAACTTTAAAAGTTTGTAAATTCTTTGTTTTCATTTTGTTTTTTTTATCATTTCACCCCAAACAAGGTGACAGTTCTTCTTGAATGCGAGGAAGGGAGTTTAACAGGGAGTAAAGGTGAATGAGAAGATTGAAAATAGGGAGAATTAAGAAAAGAGCAAGAAGGAACAAGCTTCAAGAAGACAAGATGGTGAATGATGTTATATTTGGATTTTTAAAGGTTGTAATTATTGGAGATAAGAAATAGGAAGTGAGTTCCACAGGTAGGAAGTACAAAAAAAAAATTTAGATGTAACCATCATTTCAACTCTAACTGAAGCAGCAGCAAAGCCATAAGACCTAGTTGCCAATCTAGTAGTGCAATTAAACTCATGTAGATGTGGTAACCAGAAGAAAATTTTGTCTGAAGAGTTACCATGAAAATATTTGTAGAACAGGCAAAGGAAAGGCACATCACATTGGTGAGAATGTGACTGTAGACAAGATGACTGGTCAGAACTGATTGTATTGCAGACCCTTGTTTGGATTTTATCAAGAATCCCTAAATGCACAGAAGGACCAAAAGATTGGGCAAAAGTATTCAATACATGGATGAATGGTAGATATATAAATGCACAAATTAGATTCTGATAAGATTTTTGGCCCAATGCCTTAGACTAAACTTCATTGCAGAAGATATAGCAATTAATTTACTATCACTGCTCTCACATCATATCAGTGGAAAACGTCAGGCCAAGACATTATAGAGTGTTGCTCAAATGGAGTTCAGCATCAACTATCCTGATAGCAAACAGAAAATGTTTTTTAGTGGTGATTTTCTTTGAGAGATGTTGAGATTTGGATTTGCTACTAAGGCAGGAGTAAATGGTAGTGTCACCTGTATAAACACTTTGTTGGGAACTAATGACATCAGGTAAATCATTGGTGAAGATCAGAAACTGCATAAGTCCCAGAATAGAATCATGGGGGACAACCGCATTAGTATAAAATTATCTAGAAGCATGTTTATTCAATGTGTCCTGTATTACTCAATTTTATATTTTTAATTCTGCATATGTATATTATTTGTTTTTGATTTTGTGGACTTAACAGTGTGGTAGGTAGGGTCAGTTGGGCACCATCTGTGAGAAAAAAGCATTATGACACAATTCACTCCACCAGAAATTTGAAAATAGCATGATGTACTGCTTGGCACTCATGCCGGAAGCTCTTATATGAATATTCCCGAGTGTTTGGGTGTCAATCTGTGGGCAGTGCAGAGTTGGATGAGTCTAATGTTGATTACAAAGGTACAGCACCTCGAAAAACTCACTCCAATCATTCTTATCAGAAAAGAACTCGAATTCGTTTGTGAGGATCTACGTCAAGTGTCTTGTAGAGTTAGTTCAGCCCTGAATCAAGAGGGAAGCTGCTGGAAGACCTTACATTTGGCATCAGGACTCTGTACCCTGAAACACAAACAGGAGAAGCCAGTCATAGCTGTTAGACAATTTCTGCAACCCCATCAACCCTTACATCTGGCCACCTAACTCCCCAGACTGCAGAATGCTTACATGTGCATTTAAGTGAGAGACCAACAAAACTCTTTGTAACACTAAAGATGAACTGAAGGCAAATATTATGGCAGCTTTTACCAAAGTAAAGAGACAATCCAGAAGAGCTGCTGGAGATTCTGAAGTTGTCTGGAGGTCATGGCTGAATCCAGTGGTGATTTTATTGAATAAATTTACTCCTTAGTGTGGAGTAAATAATATGCTTTCAGTCATACAAATGAAATAGGATAGATGCCTTGAATAAAGAAATCCAACTGTCAAAAATCTCATTGACATAAGTCAAAAGAATTTCTAACAGATGTCACGGTGAGTAGCCTGAGCAAACCTTAATATTATAATCATTAAAAACTGAGTTACAACATAGGCAATGAGGACAAAATATCAGAAATAGTACCAAAAAAAAATCAACAACAAGAATCTTTTTCTCTTTGGTATGTCTAAAAAATGAAAAACAAAACATATTCTTGAAATATGGAAAAAAATGTTAGCTCAAGTAGTAAAAAGAGAGCAACAACAGCAGTTGTTGAAATTTCAGAAACAACAAAAGTTAATGAAAATATTTTGAAGAAAGCAGAAAATTCTTGAACTTTTTGATTCAGATGATACAAGCAAATTTTCAGAGAATGCAACAACTGGCTTGGCAAAAAAAAAAAAAAAAAGACTAAACAAAAAGCAAAACACCAGACTTTTATTGAGAAAATTAGCACCAGTAGAACATCCTAAATCTGAGATGTGTTGATGAAGAAATTGAGTAAAAAACAATGGGCATACATACAGGCAAAAGCAAAATTAATCCATGATTTATATGCAGAAGGTTACATTTTAGAGACAACTGTCCTTTTTAGAATTTCAGATGCTACAAGTGTGGGAAAATAGGACATAAAATTTCACACTGTAAAACTAAAGCAAGGAAAAGTTCTCAGAGGAAAATATTCATATATAGTGTTGCAATGGAAAAATAAATCACAGAGAACCAAGCAAAATTTGTGTATGTGAAAATGCAACTAGACACTGGTGTTATCACAAAAATCAATAAAGCTACATGGAAAGCAAACAGAAAACTTATATTTAAAAAAGATTTCAAAAGTCACAAGTAACATGTTAGGTGTGTAATTAATTTTTATTGGCAAAATGACTTGTAATGTTTCATTTCGTAACAAATGTGTAAAAAAAACCAAAAAAAAACTTGTGTTTAAAAGTACTATAAACTTATTCAGTACTAAATGGATGAAATTATTTTAACTGTGAGATTTATCTATAAATATTCATGTAAATGGTCAATCAGCCAGTTTTTAAAAAACGTAATTTAAAAATAAAATTGAAAAAATGTTTTTCATATGTTCTGTGAGATGAGTTGTGTCAGTGTTTCAAATTCAAGGTGAAATTTTAGATGAAAAAAGATTCTTAACTAGTGTTTAAACCAAAATTTAGTGTACCATTTGCAGAATTAGATAGACTTAAAAACTAGGTATAATTGAAAAGATTAATCATTCAAAATAGGCAGAACAGCAGTGTATAAAAAGAACAAAAATAAAATAAAACTCATATTTGTGCTGATTTTTAAACTGGGTTAAACAAATGTTTAGAATCAGATAAGTCAACTTTACCAAGTCCAGAGAAAATATTTGTGAAATTAAACAATGGAAACTTTTTTTTTTTTTTTGAAGCTGAAACTTTCTGAAGTGTATTTACAAATATGAGCTGAAGAAGAATGTCAGCAACTATAAATATGCACAAGAGACTGTATCAATTCAATTGACATACTGTTGGTATAAAAGTGGCTCAGCTACATTTCAACCGGTTTTATATACCATGCTGGCAGATGATTTATATTATATATTAAGTGTATCTAAGGAACAACATACCAAGCACATAAAATATTTTTGAAAAATATGGGAGTATGGGTTAAAACTCAGTGAGTAAAAGTGCAAATCTATTCAACATGTACAGCAAGGCGATTCTGAGAGTATTGATTACTCTATATCTTTTCTTACCCCCTTTTCTGTTTTTGTATATCTACTGAACTCGTTTTCTGTCTGTATGCAGGCAGTTTGCTGCCAGTGCAGGTTCTTGATTACTCTAATAAATAAGACATATCTTTTTCTTACACCCCTTTCTGTTTTTGTATATCTACTGAACTCGTTTTCTGTCTGTATAGGTTCTTGATTACTCTTTTTTTTCCGAATGTGTTATGTCGTTAAGTATTTCTTTCTAATCTTGTAGTATATTTTGCTGAATGCCCTTGCGTAATCTATAAAACACAGGTACATGCCCTTCTACATTTGTATTGCCCTTTCTGATAGCATTTTGAGCATAAATATTGCATTCCTTGTTCCAGTGTCTTTGTTGAAACCACACAGTTCTTGTTCTCTATCTGGCCTGATTCTGCTGTGTGCTCTATTCATCAGAATTTGGATGAAGAGTTTTGTTGTGTTCACTGGAGCTCACATTCCTTGGCACCAGGCTTCTTAGTGCTATGAATATCAATCTGCTTTGGTCTTTAGGTATATCTCCACTGTTATTGTGTAATTTTGTCTACCAAAATCATCTAAAGCTATCAGAATCTCTATTACAATACCATTTGATCCTGCTGCTTTGTTTCTATTCAGTTTGGCTAGTGCAGCTTCCACTTTGGTTTTTAATACTACTGGTCTGTCAGTATTTCTATATATTTTTGGTTGCTCACTTGTCATGGAAGAGATGTCTGACATAATCTTCCCATTGTTGAATTATTTTCTTCTTTAATATGAGTGTTCCATCTTTGGATTTTATACATCCTGCTGATGCGCATGTATTTTGTCCTGTTTATGATTTTTTTTATGCGTGTCTCCTTTATCAATCATGCACAATCTCTCTATTTCTGCACAGTTGAGCTATTCCTCTTTATCCTGTCTGCATTGGCTCCTTATTTCCTTGTGTTGTTTATTGTATTGTGTTCCATGTCTTGGCATTGTTTTCTGTCTCTTTTGCATCATGTTGAGAATCTCATCAGTGATCCACTCAATTTTTTCTTCTATGTCTGTTTTTCTTTAGAATTATGTCATTTGCTGATGTCACTGATGCTTTTTTTCGGGTGTCCCATTTTGAGTTTCTACTTTCAATTTGTCTCTCATATTTCTTTCACACTGTATTTTTCCTGTATGTTGAGGTTGTTCATGAGTGTTGTTTCACATTCTGAGTGCTGCACGAGGTTTCTTCAATCATCAAAGTTTCATCCTTAGTTTACATATAACTGGGATGTGGTTGCTTCTGCAGTCAGCACTTCGATAAGTTTTGCAATGAACAACTGCATTCCTGAATTTCCTGTTTATATCTATATAATCAATTCAGTTTTATCTTCTCTTGGAGTTCTCTCTGTTCATAATTGTCTTGGGTGTTATTGAAACAAGGTGTTGGTTATTACCTGGTCATTCGCTGCACACCATTGAACCCATTTTTCTGCTTGGTCATTGTGGTATCTTAGTCTGAAGTTCACAACCTTCCTTCTGTTTGCCTACTTTGGTATTCAGGTCTACCATGATAATTCTAATATCATGTATGATGCAATGAGCCCTGGCATTGTCCAGTATCATGTAAAAAGATTCTGTTCCTTCCTCAGTGCTTTACGTTGTTGGTGCATACACTACTATAACAGCTATGATTAAGAACTTCTGTTTCAGTTTCACCACAAAAACTTTCCTTTCATTATTTTTACTTTCTGTGGATATGATCCTGTGGTTGTCACTGACAAAATCTTCATTGTTTGACCCCCTAGGTTTACATATGCCTAAAATGTTGATATTCAATCTACTCATCTCCTGCTTGACAATCTTTAGCTGTCCACATGTTGATCCTTACTGGATTAGGAGTTAATTCCCTTGGACATAACCCTTTTATGTCATTAGATTTCATATATTAATTTTTCAAAGCTATGATTGTTCTTGGGATTAATCGTGGAGGGTTTCCCTGTCACCTTCTGTACAGTAATTTATCGAGACACCACCTCTAGTTAGCTGGCTGTTGTCACCTCAAAAGTTCCTTTGTAGGTTTTATTTTTCATCCTACCAGGTTTCTAACATCCCACCTCACTCAGAAGACCATGGAGTGGGTATCTGGTTTGTTTGCCAACAATAAATTTGTTGAAACAGCACATATACATAATGAGTAACTGATTGAAAAGTGTTGGAGAGAGAAAGCATCCCTATCAAATGCCAGTAGCTGTTCTGAAGAAATTTCTCACTTGTTGACTTGAGAGTATTGCACTGGTGACCTCATCATAGAGGACTTGGATGACTTGTATAAGCCCTCCGATGTTGAATCCACTTGTATAAGCCCTCCTATGTTGAATCCACTGAGAACATAATACCTGATAAAATTATTTCTTGAAATCAATGAAACTGGAATATCTCTCACTGGTTTTGCAGATGTTTCTTGATGAAACATCTTAATATTTTACCAATCAAGATTTTGACTCTTTAAATACTGTACTCAATTTCTGAAAATCCTCTTTTGTTGTTCCTGTATAAGTTCACAATTATCAAGTCACACTTTCTATCATTTTGGTAAACTGTTAAGATTAAGAGTGGTTTGTTATTATTGATAATGACATCTTCACTTCTTCGATGTTGTCTTGAATTCTGTTATTACAATATTTGAGCTTATTATACTCATTGTCACTAATGATTACATCGTAAAAGTTCTGAGTTCAAACTTAGGGGCACATATTTTCTTCTGACAATGTTTAGCTTTTTCTTTTTCTTACATTCTTCAACCACTATGTCTAAAAGCCTGCTCATTTTCCTTTTGAGTCTCTACCATTAACACAGTGTCATCCATTCAGTGCATATCATTACATCTAGCAGGTTCTCTAATCCTCTTAAAGCCTTATCTCTGTCCAAGTTAATTCCAACAATTCCTTGCACTTCTCGCCTATGAAACTCCTTTTCATTTACTTGTTTCCCTGATAGTACAATCTCCCAAAATTTAAATGCAACATCAATTTCCATCTTCTATATTCATTAATCCCATTCATCTTTTATCTGTACCCAATCTTTTCTCTCACTGTAATGCCCTGTAAACTAGTGGCAGTCTCATCTTGCTTGAGGTGTTTCTATTTGTGTATACATGCTGAAATACTTTCCTATTTGTACACATGGTTTTTTCATCCCAGTTCAGAAAGCACATTATTCATGCATTCTTTCATTGCAGATCAATCACTTTAATCAAAAATTCTTCAAGGCACTTCATTTTGAATAACTTCATAGTTTATATATATATATCTGTTTTAAGTTTAATTTCAGCATTTTATATACTTTTTGAATAACTAAGAGTTCACTATTTCAAATTCTTTTGGGGGGAAAATATACCCATTGTACCAATGAATTTCTGAAGATGCTTTCAGTATCATTAATTATGTAACTCTACATGTATTCATGAGAGTGAATAAATGTTTCGACATATTTAATAAATATTTCTAATGTATTTCTAGAGTAAAATATTTCCTAATAAATTTCTATATTCTTATATATGCTTTAAAAATTTGCAGTGTGACTGGTTATGTAACCATTAAAGCAAATTAATGTTTTGGTATATTTGCTTAAAAATAATTCTTATGCATTCTTACAGTAAAATTTTCAGTGAATTTCTATGTACAGTTTTACTTTTTGTTGTATCATCTATAAAAATGATTCAGAAAAGTGAGATTTATTTAGGAATAGGTTTCCTATTTTTTGCTCAAATTCTTTTAAAATAGATCAGTTTACTTCTAAAGGTATGTGAATTTCATATATACAAATAATTTAGTAGTATTTCAAGAATAGACTGGATAGACTTTGGAATCTGAAATATTTGACTTTTTTACAAAATGTTTACTATGTACAAAACTGAGAAGTCAATCGAGTTCTAACTTGATTGAAGTTGTTTGAATGGATAGGAGAGGAAGGTAATGGTTAACTCGACTTAAACAGGTGAAGATTGTAGTGATCAGGAAAACATTATCTTAGGAGTCAGTTACATAGATCAGCAGTTTCCAGAAATAAACTTACGTAATAAAAATCCTTCTATACAAAGTAGATGATTTGATGCCAACCTACTCACAAAAATTCTCTGTAAAGACTCCTTATGTTCACGCTGTACAAAGCCCGAGGATGGACTAGAGGTAGAAGCTTACAGTGAGTCATTTTATGTGAATAAGAGAGGAAGATAATGGTTTACTCTAGACTTGAACACGTTTAGATTGTCGTAATTTTGAAAACATTATCTTGGGAGTTTGTTCCACAGAGCAGCAGTTCAAACTGAACTAAAACAGATGCCTTTAATAAAGAAATCCAACTGTCAAAAATTTGGGAAACTTACTTCTCACCAATGGCATACAGAGAAAATGTGGGTTGTTTGCTACAATATAATGTAATGGCATGTCAGTTCTTTGCCATGATAGTTTGAACTGGTGGAACAATGGAATATAGTTTATTTGAGCCCTTTCTATGAAATTAATAAAGTGCAATGAGCAGCTTGTCACATCTCACCTGTAAGAGAGATGTTAGAGAGTGGAAAATAATTTGTCACCTCCCAAGAACCCAGAGACATTTTTAGACTCTATTAAAGCTGGAAAATACAGTCTGTGCAACTCCTGCCAAAATATCACAACAGTTTGAAATATCTAATAAAAAGACAATATGTGCTTTTCTTTTTTAAGTCAAGGACTAAACATAAAAAACAAGAAAACTGAATGCATGATCTTCAGTAAAAAGAGGAGCACAAAATGCCAAATATTGGTTGGGGATAATCAAATCAAGCCAATACAGAAACTTAAATACTTGGGAAGTGTTTTTAACAGGAGTGCAAAACTGAGATCTGAAGGTGAATTAGCATGGCCAAGGATGCATTCCAGAAGCTGAGTAGAGTGTTGAGAGACAAAAACATTTTGCTAAAAATGAAGAAAACAATATTGGATTGCTATGTGATGTCTGTTTTTCAATATGGCAGTGAATGCTGGACAGCCTCCTCAAAGATGGAGAAACTTGAAGCAACCAAAAAGTGGTTCTACAAAAGGATTCTGAGAATACCATAGACCAAACATGTGAGCAATGAGGTTTTGTAGAAGATGGAAATGAAAAAGAAACTAATACATAACATCAGGAAAAGACACACAAAGTTTTTCAGACATGTAATGTGTGAGGAAGGCTTGGAAAATTTAATACTCACAGATCAGATGGAAAGAGGAGAAAGCAATTCATGCCATACTTGATGGGCTTGAGCAAATAGATGGTAGAGCAGGTTTTGAGTAGGGTAACAGGAGGAAGTGTGCTAACAGCCACTAGGGATGGGTAGATGTGAAAGGCCATGATTGCCTATGTCCTGAGGGGACACAGCACATAGAAGATATAATTAATGAACACAATTTTGAAGAACTATTTTAGTCTGTTAATACTTTGTTGTAGCACCATTCGCATTCGCCATTTCTTTCAATAATTATTGTAATGTATTGATTAGTCTATTCTCTGGGGTCCCTGGTGTCTGCACTTGAGTAATGATTTGTTTCAATTCTTAAAGTTTTGATGGATAATATTTTCTTAATCTTCTCTTAAATTCTCTATCAAATTTGTCTCTCGGCTATATGCAGGACAATCAAGAATATATGATTAAACAAATTTCAATTGTCAGGGAATAGATGCCAGATTATTAATACATATTGAATTGATCTGCTGTTAAGTGTAAACTATCCAATTTTAAATAAATTTGGGCAAGAAATATGAAAGCTATCTACAAAGAACAGCAGATTCCATTTCTCTGAATCATTGTTGTACATGGAATCATTAGAGTCATTGAAGATTTTGATGTTGTATTGTTATCAATTACATTTGTGATATTATGGCTTGCAGAAAGAAATTGTGTTTTTGTTTAGTTATATTTTTTTAATGATCTCAAAATGACAACAGCAATCATAAAATATGAGAGTCTGTTCAAATCTAAAGTCAACCTTATCTGTTCCTCCTATCCATATAAACTATCCCTTAATGTAACCTTCTATCTATATGGCCCCCAGGCCTTGTACAGGGTGAAACATACTGTAAAAAAAGAAAGAAGGATTCAAAACATGTCAAAAATAATTGAAAATTATCAGAAGAGGAAAAAAAAAATAATATTGTCTGTCTTTATTGAAATTTTTTAATGTAAGGGAAATACTTTAAAAAATTCAAAATAGTATGTTTTACTTTTAAAATGCCTGAAAGAATATCTCCAGAAATATTTGTCACATTCAAGACATCATTTTTTCTGCATAAGAAACTATTTTAACATATGTTTTTTCATTCTTGCATCTGACACTTGCTTTTCATGATATTAACATGTTGTTTATTCTTCATATCAACCAGTTTGAAAGTATTTAATTTCTTAAAATGTGTTTGGTTTAGCCTAGCATTGACCATAATGACTGCAGACAAATAGTATATTTACATTATTTACACTTTCAAAACTGCTGTCCTCCTCTTTATTGTTATTTACGACATTGCAGCTGTTGTATGCTTTGGCCTTCTCGAAAAAGATTGGAGTGTACAACAGCCAAAACATTGTAACTACCTCATCTCAGAAGTATAGACAAATACTAGTATATTATTATTTTTTATTCCTCTGAGTGGGTTAAGGAAAATAATTTCCATGCTTTGTTGTGTTTTCAGGAATGAGAAAATAAATTGAAAATTACCTGATATTTTTTAAAGTAGAGGAATAAATGCAGTAACAATTATTACATAAATAATTACATAACCACTTTAAACATAATAAATATCAAAAATTAATATTGTTTATGTTAGCAGAGAATAAATGGGACTGTAATATGTTATTTTAAAGAATTGAATCTTCTGAAATAAATATAGTTTTCAACATTATATATATCATTTATATTACAGAAATTGAAATTAATTCATGAATCATCTCAATTAGATATTGCAATAAAATAATGAGCTATATGAATTATCAAAAATTAATTGCAGGAATTTAGTCAATGAAATGTAAAAATTCTAAAACAAATTATCGAAAAAAGAAATTTGAATGAAAAGCTTTCCAATATTTTCAGTCTTTCACAGACTAATTGACATTACAATGGTGATGTAGCAATTCGCATTTGATAAAAGCTATAAAAAGACCTGCTGCAATTTATATTTATTCATACAGGCATTTTTCCTTATTGCTGTTACTGAATAGATGCATTTTAATCAAAATGTATGCATGGATTTTGTACCGGGAAAATAATATTAGAAAAAAAGATGCCACTTTAGGGGCTGGAATAGAAGAATAAAATCAGCCTGATCAAATTTTATTTTGTGCAGCAATTTTTATGAAATACTTTTTATATTGAAATTGGTGATGGACAAACTGATAAACAATTTATAGACAATTAGGATCATAAAATGTAATTGAATGGAATAAGATCAAATGAATTTTAAATGGAAAGAGAAAAACATATTAAACATTAAAATGTGAGTGCATAAAGAGAGAGTGAGGTGTGTGTGTGTGTGTGTGCCTTTGGATATTTCTTCTTAAATGAGGGGGCGATGAAAAACTCTCAAATATAAAATTTTGACATTAACATCATATAAGTAATCCTATTCTCCAGCAATGTTCAATTTATTCCTATCACTTTTAAGAGACTTAATATGGAAATATATATATGTATACAAAAGAATGTGTGGGTTTCCTACAATTATATTTATATAGCTAAAGAAGTAGTGGACAGTGAGGAATATATATGAAAAAGTGCTGTAAAGTTCATCGCCTGTACAAAAAACTTTAGAAAATACTTTTAATGTTTAGCGATTTTGTCATATTTTGGCGATGAGTGAATTGTATATAGTATTAGTAACAAATAAATACACACTGCTGTTGATAACATCTTTAAAGAAAAACAAAATTGATAAAAAAATCAGGATAAAAAAAATTCACTGGTGGAGTAATATTCAAAGATGTGGGAAAAATCCTGTGAAATATTATAAAACATTAATTGTTGGTATATTTTAGTACTGATTGCATTTGAACCTGGTTGACATCTTTCATGTATTTCAATAATTATAGTTACAAAGCAAATACTAAAATTGCATACAAAAAAATCATTGAATATTCTTTGACTATAGAAATAACTTTAAATTAATTATAAATGGAATACATCAAATCTGTCATTCACTCTCATGATTCCATCAGAATTGACATAGCAAAAAGAAATTATTTGACTATGGGAATACAACAGAATTATTAAACAAATACATCAAATCTTTCATTCACTTTCATGATTACATCTAGAGTGACAGAACAAATAAAGAAACTATTTGACTATAGAAATACAATTATTAAACAAATACATCAAATCTTTTATTCACTTTCATGATTACATCTAAGTCACATAACAAAGAAATTATTTGACGATAGAAATACAACAGTATTACTTATTGAACAAACATAACAAATCTTTCATTCACTTTCTAGATTACATCTAGACTGACATAGCAAATTATTTCACGATAGGAGTATATTAGAATTATTTTACATTATTAAAAATATTATTTATATTATTTATAATGGACCCATTTTGATAGACTGTACAAAAAAGAAATCATGTAGTTGCTTAGACAGAGCTTGTAAGTACACATTAGTTTCTCCAGTCAGGTGCCAGTATGAAACAATTGTTTGTGAATCCAGCTTTAGAACAATAAATATGGAACATTAAGGAACATTGTCGATTTCAGTAATCTAAAGAGATTGTCTTTTTGCTATGGCAAATCTGAACCTAATCAGAAATTGAACTCAAAGCCTGTTAGAGATTTATGGAATCGACAAAATAGATACATAATTTTTTCAGCCTTTGTAATGTTAGTTGCCCCAAGACATAAAGAAAAAGCTGCTTGACATGGAGTTAAGTTCCTTCACATAACTTTGAGAGGACAAGTTTTCAGAGAAGTATGATAGGAAGTGTGTGGGGAGTAACACCTGTCAACTTGAGAGTTGAGGAACACCATTGGGTTCTCAACAGCCTCTGGAGTTTTCAGAACTTTTCCAGGAATCACTGGCAACAGTTTTGAGGAATTCTTTGATGGCATCATTCTTTCAAGCAAAATTATCTGCTTCACAGAATCAGATAATACCTTTTTTTCCCCAGCCATTTTTACACAGAAAAAAGATTAGAAATTATCATGTTTAATCCTGTAGACATTTTGTCTAAAAATACTTTTCAGGTCTTTATGATATTTATAAAAAAAAAATTGAAAAATCAGGAGAAGGGTTAATTGATAATATGCCTTTATCTTTTTCTGTCTGAGCTATTAACAAGTATTTATATTTACTTCAGCTTCAGTAACACTTTTTAGATCTAATACAAATCATAAAGTTAAGTAATTATATCTTTGTTGAACCCAAAAGTAAAATTTGACCTTACCTAACCTACGACCTGTTGAATCACAAAATATTTTGTACCTTAAAATCAAGCATGTACAGAAATTAAAAATTTAAGTAACTTGGGAGTATTTTAACAGATTATAAAAAAAAATATGATACTGAAATTTGAAGGCACATCTGAATAGCAAAAAATGCCTTCCAAAAGCTAAACAAAGTATTAAAAAACAGGAAAATTTACTTTTTGGTAGTGCAGGAAAATGTTTTTCACAGATGAAGAGGAAACTTGAGACTTGATGCACAGAAATGTAATTCTACAGAAGGATGCTGAGAATACCATGTACTTTATGTGTGAGCAACATATATTATTTATTTCTCTGCTTTCATGAAAAGATGTAGCTGACAAATATTATGGCCTTGAAGCCATGGAATGTATAACATTATTTTTGAATTATGATGTAGTGTGCAACTGTAGCTGATTTTGACCATGTTTTTGTGGAATTTTTTGTAGAGAGTGCTTGATTCCGGAACATTTTAAGAATATTATTTCTATGTTTGTTTTTACTCTACGGTGGGTTGAATCATATGATATTTTTCTTCTTCTTAGTATTTTTTGTGCTCTGTGGTGAATATGTGAGTGTTGCCAAAAATCCACTATCCTTTAGGGCTGTTTCATAGTCTTTCTTAGCTTTGTTAAATATGGTTTGATCAGAAGAGTTGTTGGAAAGCCTGCATTCAATAGATTTTGATATCTACCTGATGATCAATGGCAGGTGATAGGAAGAAGTGTGTATATACAGTGTTTTATCATTGGTTTTTCTGTATAGTTTATATGTACATTTTCTTAGGTTGAGGATAACATCTAAAAAAAATATACTTCATTTATGTTAGTTTTTATGTCTGTCAAATCTGTTATTTTTTAAAATATTTATGATTACTTTTCTAGATTTGTCTGTGTGTTGTTTGTTATAGTTTCTTAAGATTATGAGATTGTCGTCCCTGTAGAGTCCTGCATCATTTCTATCTATTATTTTGCTTAGTTTGTGTAGTAAGTATATGCCTATGATTTCACAGGTCTCTGCACCATCAAAGCTTCCCATTGTAGTGTCAAAGATCCCTTCCTTATGCATGCGTTTTCATTGTCAGACTGTAGTGATTTATGAGAGTGTTTAATGATATCAATTTCGTTAGTGTTTATTTTTCTTTGTTTCTGGGCTAAGGTGATGGCCTTATCTAGCATGGTTCTGTTATAGACAGGTAGAATTTTTTTTATGTCTAATTGTACAATTTGGCAATTATGTTTGTTTTTATACTGTTGAACCAGTTTGTAGGATATATGGGAAATTAAAAACAAAACCCAAATCACGCCAAAAATATCATGGAAAATACAGAAAAGAACATCAGCCTGCAGAGTTTGATTGGAGGAAAAAATAGCTATTATTACCTTCTCAGACCAAAACAAACTACTAAATAAACAATGTGAATTTGTCTCAAAATGCAGACATGAAAAAAAAATTTACTACACTACTTAAAAATCAAAAACTGAAAAGAATAAATAAATAGAAAAATAAAAAATAATTTAACCCAAGCAAATAATAATCAAATTAAGAAACCCCTGCTGCCATAACAACCACCAAAATAGATAGAGTAAATAAATAAGAAAACATCAAAAACTGAAAAGAATAAATAAATATAAAATAAAGACAAGTAAAATAAATATTGCCAAATAAATAAACAAATCACTCCTGCCAAAATAACTGTTAAAAAGATTATCCATTATGCAGCACTGATTCGTATATATAAATAACCAAGGAAAGACCCAACACGTGGCCTGATGATTACATCTCGCATAAAACAGTTTGTTGCCTCTGAGTTTTGGCGTCAATGTTCACTTTTATATTTACATACGCTCTGTCTCTGATATTGAGCACTTTATCCTATAAATGTAGCACACCTTAAAACTATATTTCTTCATATATATATATAGCACACCTTAAAACTATATTTTTTCAGATATATATATATATATATATATATATATATATATAGTCTTTATGAAAAAAATGAAGAAGCAATTTTTTTTTAAGAGGAAAGAGTAAACTGTGACTAAACTGGAAATACAACAGTTATTTCTTTTGGTGAAAATCTAATAATCAAATGAATTGATTTTTATGGATATGCAATAGTAAACATCTTGAAAGGAAGGAAATCAATTTCTCTGATTTTATTCTTTATTTTCAGATAGATGTTCTTATAAAAAAATTTTCACATAGAAATAGTTGGAAACATTTGACTCAACACATGCAAATAATTTTAATTTCTGAATGTGTTAGTTGAAAGTTATTAAAATTTAAATTATTATTTTAGATGTTAGCTGAAATTTCGTAGCTTGATAATTTGATAGAAGTTTTAAATGATGTGTAAATTTTGTTTTTCTTTTTTGTAAGATATTAGCTGACTAAATTCTAAATTATACGTTACTCTTCAGTACTATCTTGTTAAGAATCATTCTGTAGCAGAGCTACCCAGAACATGTGCTATGTCAGGTATGTTGCAAGATGCTTAAAAATTTTGATATACACATCTGCTGATTTTTCTCAGTAACAAGTGAATTGTCTAAAATGTGTGATTGATTTATAATGTATATATAATGTAAAACTGGACACTTACTTTGTGTTCATCCTTATGGCAGCAGCTATTTAATTTATAATATAAATATTTACTAGTCTCTTATATTGTCCATGAATCACTTAATTCCTTCGCTTACACTATGATGGTTCTGGGCATGATGGTAAACTGCATCTGGCAACAAGGCCACTGATTGGGAGGTTGTGAGAAGCATGGAACCACCTCTTAATTGCTGTTGTTCCCAGGTCCACCCTGACTTGGAGTGGGAGACCTGTTAGGGTCTTAGCTATGGGCAAATAGTTAACCCCCAAACTGAGGTCAAAACACTATGAAAGTATAAAAATAGACTTTTCTAGAAATATATACATAAAAATAGACTTTTCTAGAAATATATACATAAAAATAGACTTTTCTAGAAATATATACATAAAAAATAGACTTTTCTAGAAATATATACATAAAAATAGACTTTTCTAGAAATATATACATAAAAATAGACTTTTCTAGAAATATATACATAAAAATAGACTTTTCTAGAAATATATACATAAAAATAGACTTTTCTAGAAATATATACATAAAAATACTTTTCTAGAAATATATACATAAAAATAGACTTTTAAAGAAATATATACATAAAAATAGACTTTTAAAGAAATATATACATAAAAATAGACTTTTAAAGAAATATATACATAAAAATAGACTTCTAAAGAAATATCTAATCTAAATCTAAACTTATTTATAAATGGAACTTTGTGTGTGTGTGTCCGTTATCTATAGACTCCAAAATGGCTGAACTGATTTTCTTGAAAATTTATACGGTTACACTATAAGCATCTGCGAGTATTCTTAGCTAGGTTTTGTGTCGAGGTACCCTTGATAAATATGGATAATCAAAAAAATCGGGTTATAGCAATAGTGGTTCAATTTTAATCAAATTTGATATACTCTTAGACAAAGACATAAGAAATGATAATCAAGTTTCAAGGTTGCAGTTCTTACAATAGTGCAGATAATATATATATATAAATGGCAAGATGTTTGTGTGTGTGTCTGTTTATCTGTCTGTATGTCCTTTATACAAATCCACAATTTTTATCCGATTCTCACCAAACTTCACACAAATATTCTTTAGGCTGAGTCTGAGCTCCAGGACTATGGATTAGTTTTAAAGCTTTCATTACACCTGATCAATGCCGGGCTATACTGCTAGTATACATAAAAATAGACTTTTATGGAAATATATCAGTCAGTTAAGTGCCATACGTGATACACGCTTGGGCGATCATGTCTCGAAAGAGACATGACTGACTGGGCAGAAGATTATCCCGCAGTAGGTTGCCATTGCTTTCTGCGGTAGACTGGTTGCCGACCAAGGCTATAGAACCCAATCTGTCCTGTTATTTAACCCATAACTGGAAGGAAGAGATAGATTAATACCTTTTCCAAGGGTATTTGCGTGTAAGTGAATACAATGGATTCAACTGGAATTCGAACAAGGCTTCCCGGTTTCTCGTTCCGAGCCGATATCCACTGTACCACAACGCACATCCTATGGAAATATATACATTATATATATTTTAAAAAAAAAAAATTATTCTCAGCAAAACATTTTTGAATATAAAACTAAAAGACATTTTCAGTTTTCTAAAAGTAAAACGAATAAAAACAAAAATTTTCATTTAAAATTTTCATTTAATTTAAAATTTAAATCTAACTAAATGAACCTTCTCACTATAACTGAACTTTAAAAAAAACCTTAAGACGCTACCTTTTTGGGATTAATTAACGCACAGAGATTGATATGCTGTTTAAAACAAAACTCAAACTCCACTATGCATACTGGAAGCTTTTGATATCAGCTCTATAGTAAAAAAAAAAAAAAAAAAAAAAAAAAAAAAAGGCTCTCTGAAGTTAAACATTGTTTTAATTGTATTTCCTTTATATTTCTGTTTTCCTTTTTCATATTTTTTCTACATGCTTACAATACATCCTTGAACTAAAGAATGTGGTAAGCATATAAGCATTTTAATGAAAATGAAAAATGCCCTTTAAATATTTAATAAATCTTTCTCGGCATATATTTAAAAAACTGTGAATAGTTAGCAATATTCCAAGTAAAATTTACTGAGTTTACCTTTGTAGAGTAATTGGCCATGGTTAAACGTCATTGATAGAACTTCCCAACAAACGGAATTGCAATAAACAATATCAAGAAAAGAACAGGGTATAAAAAAGGAATTGAGCAAGCAAACAATATTTGCAGAACAAACTAAGAATTGTTAATGACGCATGAGTGGATTCTGGCTTCAATATGAGACTGGGAAATGGCCTATCTTATTGGTTAAGAAGAAATCCCAGCATGCATCTGGGATTTTGCCTCTAAATTTTGAGAGCTAGAAGTATTTTTGAATTATGCCAACTACAGATTGCAACCAACAAACTTAGTTTGGTCCAAGGTTAGCTTGCTGATCATTGCAAGTTGTTCATTAATTTTTTTTTTATCATGCTTAATTAAATGTGTTGAACTCAAAACCGCACTCATAGATTCAAGTGAGAAATAAAATCATGACAGTAATGAGCTGCTAGAATATCTTGTTAATTATCGCTTTATTGTAAAACATCCATTTGTATTTAAATTAAGTCTGACACAAGAATGAAGATTAGGAATATTGATTAATGATCCAGTGGTTATGTCTTAATTTATATTTACTGTTAATTTAATGTAGCATAAGATCATTTTTGGCAGGTACCTGTTGAATATTAAGCTCAGTATTCTATGAAACTGACTTGTTGACCATAACTCAATTGCAAATTGTTTTAATTTTTATCATTAATAACTCCAAATGTATAGGTTTTTGTAGTTAAATTTATATAGATTTATTTTGGAATCTCAGTAAAGGAAACAGGAAAATGTCATTTATTCAACTGACCAAGAGACCTTTGCCTTCATGTCTTGCAAACTCAGCTCCCATATCAAGCCAGAGCCCAAAGTAACAAATAGTGTTATATTGTTCACCACTAAAGTATTAAAAAACAAGAAAATCTCATAAGGCACAAAAAATGTACTGAAATATGTAATGTCAGTCCTCTTAAATGGCAATAAATGTTGGATAATCTCCTCATAGATGTAGAAGAGACTTGAAGCAATATAAATGCAGTTCTGCAGAAGGATTTCAAGAATATCTTGGATTGAACATGTGAACAATGGCAAATTTTAAAGAAAATGATACCGTACCCGGCTGAAAGTTACTGCCATCTACTCAAACGTCTAAAAGTGTCACCAAGGAAAAGAGAGTGAAGCCATGAATTTCCGGTGACTCAGTATTTCCAAAAGTCAAAACACAAAAAAAAACAAAAACAAAACGAAACATAAACACACACAAGCACTCGTACCTAAAAACAATGACCTGAAACTAATCTATATACACCTGTTGTTCAAATAAAACCCATATGTACATTCAAAAGTGGAAAGAAAAGTTTAATGGACAAACAAAAGACATTCTTAACTGGGCAACATTGCTGACCGCGACTGACAGAAACATGGCCATTTTTTTTTCCACCAAATCACCTTGGCTCGACGTAGAGCGACATGCTCCCCCTTCCATTAGCGCCTGGCTGACCCTTCTCCCTGACCATAGTAGCAGCAGCAGCCCTAGTGAAACCAGCTGCTCTCAGCCTAGTTTGCCAACTCCAGCAGCAGCCACCAGCAATAGTCTTTTTTAGGGCTTTCTGACTACATATGCTACAGTCCTTTTTAGGGCTTTCTGACTACATATGCTACACTCCTGTTAAGGTCTTCAGCTACATATGCAACAGCCCTTTTCAGGGCTACTCGGCTACATATGCAACAGTCCTTCTAAGGACTGACTCCAGCAGCCACCAGCAGGAGCACCAGGCACCAGCAGAAGCTGCAGTCCCAGCTACATATGCAACAGTCCTTTTAAGGGCTAGTTGATTACACATTCAACAGTTCTTCTAAGAACTAACCGTTTACCTATGCTATAGTCCTTCTATGAACTAACCATTTACATATCCTACAGTCTTTCTAAGGACTAACCATCTCCAGCAGCAGCCACCAGCAACAGTCATTCCTAGAACTACCAAGCAGAATCTCTAGCAACCAGCATCCTGTGGACGTACAGGCTACCTCTGCTCTGCCCTGCCAGCCACTGGTCTACCGCCTGATTGCCACTGCCTGACTTAAGAATCATTCTGTACATACGTTTGCCAGATTTTGGAAATAAAATTTGGCTTGAATTTATAAATACTCATCTTCTTTGTCCTTGATCCAATCGTATTACTTTAACTCCTTGTGGGGTTAATGGCACCTGCTCTGTCGACCCCGCTACAATGGAAACAAAAAGGACACTTATACTTAACATCAGGAAGAAAATAGTTGAAATTTATAGGACATATGAGAAAAGAGGGCTTGGAATATTTGATACTCACAGGAAAGATTGAATGTGAGCGGAGAGGAAAACAATGCATAATTTATATAATAAGCTTGAAGAAATGAATGGCAGAGCAAGGATTAGGAGAGGTAACAAAAAGATAAAATTTACCTAGAGCTACAAAGGAGAGCCATGATTGCAAACATCACATGGCACATAGAAGAAGATAGACATGATTTATAGATATATAACAGATGGCAAAGAATGTGACATAGACACAGAAGAGATTAGATATTAATACTGTGGGAATATGTTGCTGTATTTTCTGCCATATTAGATATAACACTTCATTGTTCTTTTCTACTTTTCTAAGAATACTTTCTTATCTTTTAATACTTTGACGAGTCTCTAAAAGGCTTCTTTTACTTGAAAGATCAAACATCATACAGTGAAAATCTCAGATCATACTTCAGCTTATAACTATGTGCAAGTTTATAAACTTTGATTTATTCTCAAACACTATAAGCTAATATGTATATTATTTTAGATGTTAGAAAGCTGAAACTTTGTAGCTTGATAATTTGATAGAAGTTTTAAATGATGCGTAAATATTGTTTTCTTTATGTAAGATATTAGCTGACTAAATTCTACATTATATGGTACTCTTCAGTACTATCTTAAGAATCATTCTATAACAGAACTACCCAAAACAATGTCAAGTGTGTTGCAAGATGCTTAAAAATTTTAAGATACTCATCTGCTGATTTTTCTCTTTTTTTAAAATATATATTTAACCAAATGGTTAGTACCAGGTTAGGCAATAAATTCCTTAATCTAGTTCAAAAACATTTCCTAACTAATGATCCTCTTAAAATTTTCAATAAAAATAAACTGAAACTTAGTTACAGTTGCACTGATAATCTTGATAAGATAATAAAAAAAAACAATAAAATCCAACATTGTTATTAATTATGGCCAACTTACCATAAATAAAGATAACACTAATATTCATACGATTGTCTTAACTTTGATGTATGTCTATTGCAATATAAATACCTTACAGATTTCATTGTATACCAAGTTATCTTGACTCCTGAAAGTTCTAATCTTACCAAACATTACATTGGATGTACTAAGAATAATTTTAAGTGTAGATTTTACCAGCATAACTTATCTTTCAATAATAAAGTATATAGTAATTTTACTTCTCTCTGTAAATACTACTGGCAATGAAAAGATGCTCATAAAACTCGTACAGTTAAATGGAAAATATTAACTAAAGCTAGAACATGTAAATCATGACATGAAATATGTTTTCTTTGCTTACAAGAAAAAATCCATATAATAAAATTTCAAAAAACTGACTTATTGAACTAATATCTCAAATTTTTACCACCATAAAATCTTCTATATCCTTAAATATTTTTGAAATTATCTCAATTTCATCAGTATTTGCTTTTTGTAAGTTATAAAAAAAAATATTTTTAGCTTATTGAACTGGGAATTTTTTGATTACAATTATTTTTTATTTGTACTTAAGGACAAATCCCCTTAAGATTTTATCTTTATTTATATTTTAATTTTAAATTTTTATTTTTATTTTTTATGTTGGCTTTGATTTTATTTTTATATTTACTTCATTTTTTTTTTATAATCATGTTGCCCCAAGCAAGGCATTCTACTGCCACTGTTGTGCAGGGGGTTACATCGGAGGAATGTTATGAGGACTGAGAGGTTGCAGGGGGGTCAGGAAGAGAGTAGAAGAAGGAAGAGAATACTGATGAGAGTGGGGTGAACGGAGAAAAAAATTATGAGAGAGAGGATATAAGTTAGGGAGACAGGAGATGACTATAGACTTTACATTTAAATTCTTGTAACTGTTGGGAAAGTAAATATGCAGAAGAGAATTCCACAGGCGGGAACTGCGAGAAAAGAAGCTGCTGGAGTAGAATTTGTGTTTACAATTTATTGGTTTCACAGTAAAAGGGTGGGACCTAGTTGCTATTCTTGTGGCCCGAGGAAATTCATATATAGGGGCTACCAGTGAGCTAAGTTCATCAGAGCAGAAGCCATGAAATTATTTGTAGAAGAGACATAGCATTTCCAATGTTTTGCTAGTCTTTCTCATTTCTTTCTTTTCTCTCTTGTTTCATCTTACATCTTTTTCCTTGTTATTTATTTTTGTTCTCCTTTATCTGTTTATCTTTTTTTCTAGTTTCATATTATTAACGTGTTTGGCTTTCAGTCGCAAAACATTGAACACTACTGCCTATGGGTTGTAGACACACTATTCTTTAAAATGTCATAACTTCCCAACCCCACTTAATTAATTTTAATGAATGACATCTTTATTCTTATGGTTTTATTTATTGTTAAATTCTATTTTTTATTTTATTTTCTTTATTATTTTTTAAAATCTTCCTATCTATATTATTACCGAATAAATTAACCATATTTTACTGCCTGATGATGGTGTTTTAACACGAAAACCTTATAGCTATTGAGTTGCAGTATTCTATTATTATAATAATAATAATTACCATATATGGGCGCGTATAATGATAATATATGAGCTAAAAAAATCTGCTTTCTTCCACCGAATGCCCATAGCCCAGACGTAGAATCACCGACTGACGCCAATTCGGTCGGGTTTCAATCCTGGGTTAAAAAGCAATCAGAGTCTAACCGTACTGATCAGCTGTGATACAGCAAAACAGATCTGTCTGAGGATGACTATATATATATATATATATATATATATATATATATATATGTGTGTGTGTATGTAGTATAGTTTTCGTTTCACCAGTTCTACTGCTGATATGCTCACGCCCATCACTGAGTATATAACCAGGCTCTCAACATGAACGGAGAAACCCAAACTGTTGCCCTAGATATCTCCAAAGCATTTGATAGTGTCTGGCATGCTGGGCTTCTATGCAAGCTGCGGGGCTATGGTATAACAGGACAATTGTTTGACCTTATCCAGTCATTCTTTTCAAATCACACAATGAAGGTAGTTTTGAATGAACATGCCTCCCAATACTATCACACAAATGCGGGTGTCCCTCAAAGTTCTATTCTAGGTCCCACGCTTTTCCCGATCTACATTAACAATCTCCCCAATGTCATAAGATCTCAAGTAAGCATATACGCTAACAACACACTGGTTTACTCTTGCCTTGATCAAAAATCTGCTGAGGCTGAAAAAGCATACCTTGTTGCTGAGCTTGAGAAGGACCTCCTATCTGTGGTGGACTGGGGTAAGAAATGGCTTGTGAATTTCAATGCTTCCAAAATGAGGCTGCTATCTATTAACCATCATAGATTGCTCCTACCTCCCATTAGTATGTATCAGGCTTGTTTCCCTGAAAGTAAAACACTGCTCGTCCTCAGGTTAACACTCACAACAGGCCTCAAGTGGAATGACTATATAGAATCCATAGCCAAATCTGCTGTTAAGTAGGTCGGTTATCTCTGCAAAGCCAAGAAGTTTTTGCCGTCTGAAACAATGTTGCACATATACAAATCTACAATCCACCCATGCATTGAATACTGCTGCCATATCTGGTCGGGTACTCCTGCTATCCACGTAGGGGTCCTTGACAAAATCCAACATAGAATCTGTAATGTGACTAATTCTGACTTGGCAGCTTGGATACAGTCACTTGTTCACCAGTGCAATAGTTTCACAGCTTCTGCTCTGATGAACTTAGCTCACTGGTGTCTCCTATATATAAATTTTTACTTGAGCCACAAGATTAGCAACTAGGTCCCACTCTTCTACTGTTAAACCAATAAAATGTAAATGCAAATTCTACTCCAGCAGCTACTTTTCTCGCACTTCCTGTCTGTGGAATTCCCTTTCATTGATTTGTTTCCCCAACAGCTACAATCTCCAAGAATTTAAATGTAAAGTCAATCGTCATCTTCTACCTCACTAACCTGAATCCTTTCTCTCATGCTCCTTTCTTCATTGGCTCCACTCTCATCAGTATTCTCATCTATCTCTTACCCACTTCCTGACACCCTCTGTAACCTGTCACTGTTTCTCATAACTTTCCTTTTATGTAACACCCTGCACAACAGTGGCAGTAAAATGCCTTGCTTGGGGTGATATATATATATATATATATATATATATATATATATATATATATGCACACACACACACACCAGTGCCTGCCTGTATTTCTGAGATAAAGTATTGTAACTATTTACACTATTTCTATTGCTTGACCTGTGGATAAAATGTTTGCTGATTGATCCAAATGTAACTTGCCCCAAAGAGTGTCAGTTCAATCCCTGGCAACAGCAGAGAGAGCAACAACTTGGAGAGTTGAGTTATTAAGGGCAATTGACTAAAACAGAGATATCTCAAAGGCATAGCATGTGGGATTCGGACAATCTACTCCCATAGGCTGAATAAAGGGTTTGGTTGCAAATATCACCTGAAGAAGGCTGAAATGTTGAAAATGTTATAATGAAGATGAGGACAACAGTCCAAACAATGTAAATTGTTTCAATATATATCAATAAATGTGACAGAAATCTGAGGATGCATAGGACAGCAAAAGATGTTTTCCAAAAGCTAAACAAACTAAGAAACAGGAAAATTTTGTTAGAAACAAAGAAATCTACTTTAAAATATCTTCCCTTCTATGTTGCAATGAGTTGTAGACTATTTACTCACACATAAAAATGGGAACATCTGAGCAACGAGAAAGTTAAAAAAATGCAAACAAAAGAGATATTTGCATTTAGAATCAGAAAGAGACAGTTGTAATTCCTGGGATACATAAAAAGAGGGCTAGAAGAATTTGACACTCAAAGGACATTGTGGGCTGGAGCAAACAGCAGTTAACCTGACTATCTTATGCAAACAGATGGCAGAACATGTAATGGGAGGAATAGTCAAAGCATTATCTTTGTGCGACAAAAGAAAAGGAAGTTGTGGAGAGCCATGATCAACCTACTTAATGAGCTTGTGTAAATAGATGGCAGAACAGGTACTGGGTTGCATAGTAAAGGGACAAACATTATCTTAGAGCTTCAAAGAAAAGGAAGTTGTGAAGAGCTATGATCACTTATGTTCTCCTAGCACACAGCATCTTTAAGATCTGCATCCCAAAGTAGACATTTTAGAATAAACATTTTGCTGATAATCATTTGGTTCCAGCATAAAAAACAGTTTGCTTTTCAGTGTTAATTATAATAACACAATGCTGTGGTAAAAAATTTAGCCCAATTTGCTAATTAGATACTTCTGTAAAGGATCCAATGACAATGTATCTTTTAAAATAATAATTACAATACTGAACCTTAAGAAATGATGGAAGACAAAATCTTGTTCATTTATTATAATGACTGCATAATGGAAAATTATATAAAAAAAGGTATAAAAAGATACCATTCTTAATACTGAATTGTCAACTTTCTGTGATAACAAGAATAACTCAATTGTTTAAAGGCAGTCTAAATAATAACCACAAATGAACTGGCTTGCATTGTAGAAGCAGTTACAAGATGTGTTTGCAATCATATGCAAGCTTCACACACACACACAAATTATTCTTTGTTCTCATCAGAGTAATAGTATGATTTTATTTTAAAATTAAATATTATGATAATTTAGTCATCCCAAAATGTTTGAAAACTATATATATAAAAGAAACCTATTTTGGTCTTAAAATTGATTGTGAGCATATAATATTAACTCTCTAACAATGAAGAAAAATACTTTATTAATATAGTGAAATCTATAGAAATATATGCATGAATATATGAAAAGAAATTGGTGAATTTATTTTTCACTTTCATGCCAACCTATAAAAAACTTTGATTGATTTACTAGCTGCAAATTTTTGTTTTATTTTAATTCCTAAAATAAATGTAGGTTGTAAGTGTGTAGCCTTGTCAGAGAATGCATCTATTTTATATGATGAATATCTATTTTTCAATTCTTTAACCAGGAAGAAAATTAAATTAATGTTGGATATTATTCATATATATTAAACATTATACAGACATAATTTAAAATCAAAATTCATATAATAACTATATATCAAGTAATGGACTTGTTTATTCACCCTATATATATATATATATATATATATATATATATATAATCTTTCCTGCTTGCTGGAAGTCCTTTTATGAGGTTCCTGTATTTAAGAATTTTGGGGACCCCTCAGACACCTCTAATTATTGCCCTATCAGCCTTCTACTGATTTTTGGCAAAATGTTAGAGGCTATTATCAATGCTGAAATGGTTCAACATCTCACAACCCACAGTCGCTTCTCTGACAAACAGTATGGTTTCCACTTCACCAGGTCTACTGCTGATATGCTGGCAACCATCATTGAGTATATATAGCAGGCTTTCGATAAGAACAGTGAAGCTCGAGCTGTTGCCCTAGATATCTCCAAAGTATTTGACAGTCTGGCATGCTGGCCTTCTATTTGAGCTACAGAGCTATGGTATAACTAGACGATTATTTGATCTAATCCAGTTGTTTCTTTGAAATTGCATAATGAAGGTTGTATTAAACAGACATGCTTTCAGATACTATCATCAGTGATTTTTCTGATGTAATGAGATTCCAAGTAGGCATCTATGCTGACGACACCACCATTTACTTCCACCTCAATAAGAAATTTGCTGAGGCTGACAAAGTGAACCTCACTGCTGATCTTGCAAATGACCTCTAATCTGTGAACTCGAATAAAAAATGGCTCATGAATTTTAATTCTTCCAAAATGAAGGTGTTCTCTTTTAAACACCTGATGTGGACCCAAAGTGGGGACCAGGTAAAGAAAACACGGGTTAGAGATAAAAAAAAAAAATATATTAAACTGAAAGGTTACAAAGAATAGTGTAAGAGTAAGCAGAGCTTACTGTCCAGTGGTGTCTGATATTGGTAGTCGTACGTGGCTGCGCGCTACTGGTGCTACTCTCATAATACTACCATTCATATAGTAATATAGTACCGGAAGAGTCCATGATGTAGGTAAGTATCGGTCTCACAACACCACCAAAGACAATCGCTCGTACCCCCATGAGCATGGATCAGGCTAGTCTCCCTGAAAGCAAAACACTGCACCTCCTCAGCCCTTCACTGTGTAAGGCCAGGAAGTTTTTCTCATATGAATCTACCATCCATCCGTGCATTGAATACTGCTGTCACATCTGGTCAGGTGCTCCTGCTAGTCATCTCAGACTTCTTGACAAAATCTAGTAGAGAATCTGTAATGTGATCAATCCCGACCTAGTAGCTCAGCTTCAATCACATTTTCATGAATGTTATGCGTCTTCCCTCTGTTTTTTCAACAAATACTTTCACAGCTTCTGCTCCGATGAGCTTAGCTCCCTGGTAACCACTCTACAAGAATTTACTTGAGCTACTAGACTAGCATCTAAGTCCCACCCTTTTACAGTGAAACCAATCGAATTTAACCGCAACTTCAACTCTATGAGCTTCTGTTCTTGCACTTCCTGCCTGTGAAATTCCCTTCCATAAACTTGCTTCCTGACAGCTACAATCTCCAAGAATATAAATGCAATGTCAATTGCCATCTCTTATCTCTTTGACTCGCATCCTTTCCCTGACAACCCTTGTATCATGTTCTTTTCTCTGTCAACTCTACTCTCATGCAGCTCCTTTCACCCCAGGGTTCCCATCATTCTCTTACCCATTTTCTGACACCCTCTGTAACTTGTCCCTTTTTCTCAATTCTCTCCTCTTATGTAACTCCCTGAACACCAGTGGCAGTACTGCCTTGCTTGGGGTGAAATGATTATAAAATTATAAATATAAAAGAAAGTCCAGCCAATTATGCCACAATACCTTTTGGTATTGTCAGGCATTATAGACTGATTTCTTAATACTTATTTTTGAACTCACAACAGGAAGTTTAATATAAAGGGAGAAGTCAGTCAAAAGTAGTGAAATAGCATTGAAAGGGGAGTAAATAAACTATACGTATATTCTGTATGAACTTGAATTTTACTTTTTAATATGTATGCATCTGGACATGATTTCAGAACTTTGATTTAGTAACTTTTTATTTGTTCTGGAAATGTTATTAGAGCTCATTTGTCCTCTTGGCACAATTTGCAAACATCAATATTGTTGTAAGATTTGGATTTCTCAGTGTACTTCAGTTTACATTCAGACATTTTTTTTTTCTTTTGATTTGCACTCATGGTTGGCTAGTTTGGCACAATTCCTAAGGCTTTCTAGCCTGAATAATAATTTGTGATTATTCCATCATTTTTTTAAATCTACTTCAGTACACCCTACATATGCTTTGTTCTGTCCATTTATGTCTTGGACTTCTCATTTGTAAATAATTCCTTCAGTTTTATAAACACTACAAAGTAAACATTTACTTTTATTTCTGCAGTTAAATTTTTCATTATTAACAATATCTTGCTGCATATTAACATTTGAAAATCCTGGCATTTTGTCTTTTTATATAGTTTTTTAAACTACAATTACAGCTGTATCCTAATTTAACTGTATTTCTATCAAATATCTTGTATAATTTAGAAGTTTTACAAAAGTGTCTATTAAGCAATTCTATTTGGTTTAATGTAACTTTAATTTAGAAAATTAAAGTTACGTGAAACCAAATATTTTGTTTCCTCATACAATCCTTCATTTGTTCACTTCTTTCATATTTATATTTCACTTTAGTTTTATGCACATCTTTTTGTTAAGCCTTTTCATTGTCTTTCTTTCATCAAAAGTTATTTTACAAGATGAATTTGTTGACAACCTGTATTCTATCCCTTTAGGGATGTGTTTGATTTTTCTCACAGGATGATTAGATCCAGCATTCACATATATCAACTTTGTATTGACTTTCATATATACACGACCCGTTTGGTGATTTAATTCCACATCTAAATATTGAACAACCTTTTTGTTCATTTCAACCTCAAGGCTCTTGAGTTTAAAAAGCATTTTCTTATTTTGTCATTTACTTTTCTGTTGTCTGGCACTATCATCTGCCCTCTATACAAATCGTACTTGTCTATATGAACTATTTTGTTGATCTTATATAAAATATACAGGTCCATTAATTCTGAAACCTTGGCTCCATCAAACAAACCTTGTGGTACATCAAAGGCACCTGTTTTGATTTTTTTCATTCATGCTTTGCCATTGTCGAATAGTATAGATTTATGGCAATGTAAAATTATATTTACATGTTCAGGTGGTATATTTACAAAGCCCTTAGCAAAATCTAAAGCCTTAAATAATCCTTTTTCAGATATTGATGGGTAAAAGATTTTGGTGTCATATTTTATGAAAACATTTTTATTTATTATGAAACCAAGAAATTCATTTACTTGTGCCCTTCCATTAGTTAGCTTGCATAGCAGTCCTTAATAAAGCATATATTTTTTTCAGGATTTCCTGCCTGATTTTACCCAGTTCAGTTTTGTTGGGTTGATTAGTTGAATTCAAAAATAAAGCATGAGTAAATCACTTGATCTTAATCACTTGCCTGACAATGCCAAAAGGTTGAAGCTATCATAGCATAATTATCTGATCTTCCTAATTTTGATATTTAAAAGTTCTGCATGTTAAATCTTTATTTTTAACTTTTTCTTTAAATGTTTATTGAGCACATTTTAATAGAACTGTTTACTGATCTGATTTGACTCTGACCAATAACTGTTTCATAATCTCAAGGGAGTCAATGTCTATGATAGACAACCATAGCAAACTTTGAAATGAAGAAATGGCATGGCAAAGATAACTATAAGGAGATTAAATCAATAAAAATGTCAGATTTATTAGTGAAAAATTCAAAGGTACAAGAAAAATGATCAAAGCTTTTAGCATATTAAATGTCTTCCTTTGGTCATGCTGCAAATTATCTTTCTGGTCCTAGCTGTACCCACAGGACAAAACTTTTCTTTTTCTTTCCGCAAATAAATATGGTCCTTGTGATATGAAACTGCTCTTTACAGGTTGCAGGTCTTTTTACCAGCTATCTTGGTGGAGCACAGCAAACATCCTGGGAGACCAACCAACTCCTTGTGGTTCACTTTGATTCTTTGACCAACCTACCAATATCAACACATCGCAGATCACTTTGGTATTCAGAAGGCCACCTAATGCTTGCTCATTGTTCACGCTGCTTTTTGATGTTTGGCCTCTACTCTCGCCATTCCACTTACATCATCATAATACTGTGGATACAGCTTGGACCAAAAAGGTGACTTTCAGTACACCAAAAGCAAAAAAAATTATATATATATATATTTTTTTTTTCCCCCATTTTTAAATGGGTTATTTCGCTACCCGGGTTTCTACCACGAGTGGTGTCTTCAGGTGATTTTTAATAACTGATTTTACCATTTCCCGTTTTTTTTTTTTTTTTTTTTTTTTTCAGAACACTCTTGTAACAGTATTTGAACATTCATGTAGCAGAGAATTTATGAAGGTGCATGCAATTTTTCTAGGTAGTGAAATAACTCGTTTAAAAATGGAAAATATTCAAAAGTTCTACAATATAATTGTATCAAACACTTTTTAATACAAATGTGTACTAATCTAACCTTATTATGACCAAAAACTAAGTATTAAACAATCAAAATATATATATATATGATAAAATATAGTTTAAAGGTATGCTATTATTATGGGTTAAATGCTCAATATCAAAGACATAGTTTATATAAATATAAAAATGGACATTGATGTCAATACTGAGAGGTCACAGATTCTTTCATGCTCAATACAAATGTCAGGCCATATATATATATATATATATATATATATATATATATATATAAAATTTAAAATCATTTGTAGGCTGGTCTGAAATATCAAATATATATATATATATATATATATATATAATAATAATAGAAATAAATAAATACTGTCAAAAAAATACATTTTTAAACTTTCAACTTTTTAGTAATTTTTCTTATACATATTAAGACAGTATACGTGAATCATCATTATGCTATATATATATATATATATATATTTTTTTTTTTTAAGGCTTGTGTATGGATGAATCAGAAAGTCATAGTTTTGAGGTGAATCTGAAATTTTTACTGTATAATGTTTGATTTTTTTTTTAGGAAAAATGCTTTTAGAACCTAAGAAAAATATTCAGCTGCTCAACTAAGCAAGAAGCTTCTCCAAATTTTACATATTGTTCACTTTCCAACAGAGACCATTTTAATATAATTTTATTGTAAGTATTCTAATAGAATTTTAATCTAATTAATTTAATATTTTATATAATTTTTATATATTTATATTAATCCAATTGAATCTAATTTTAATGCCGTTTTAGTATATCTAATTATTTTATTATAATTTTCATACAAGTATTTTCAAGTGATCATTTTAAAATTTTTAATGTTTTTTATAATTTTAATGCAATTATTTTATATTACATTCATAATTATTTTAATATAATTTTAACATAATTATGTTCAATTTTAATCATCATGATCTTACTCCTAATGTCTTTCCAAGTGTATCACTTGGAAATAAAAAAAATTGGAGCTTCATAAAATTTCTGGTGAAGTAGATAGCTGGGAATATGTCACTCTACAAGGATATGCTTAAAACCTATTCATTGAAATAATTGTATATATTGACATTGATTCATTTTGTAAAGAATGGAGCTGTGTTTTCATCAAAGGAGATTCCAACAGGTAGATATGTTTTATGTAGCACATTTACGACATAAATATATTGTACATGCAGCTCTGTAAGCATAAATAAATACAGGCTTTTATATCTTCTAAGAATATACATATATATGCACACATGCTGTCAGATTTGATTATCAATGTTTCCATGATAAAATTGGTACAATGTTAGTAAGAATTTTATGATACATTTATATGAGCAATATGTGAGTTTCATCTTTAAAATATTGATAATAATTTGCTTTTATGTTGGGCTTTATTATGTAAAGTGAAAGAAGACTTTTTATCTATGAATGAATCTAATAGTTATAAACTCCTAAGACACTTTTACATAATGTATTATATAAATTCTCTATATCATACTAAGTATTGGTAAATGAATGACAAAAGAGAGAAAAATCCTATGTAATATGTTTCATCCATTGAAATAATTATTCAGACTGACCTCTGTATGTTGGAAAAATGAAGAAGATGAAATAAAAACAGATGTCAGTTATAATTAAACATTGGAAACAAAAATAGACTGAATGCAGGTATATTTAAATTTAAAATAATTTCTAACACAATGTGTTTTGATGTACAGCCTTTCTGACTATATTCAGCTTTTTATCACTTTTGTTTTTATAATCTTTAAATATCTCACATGGTAATAGCAGTAATTTTCTAAAGGTGAAATACCTACGAAATGAAATATATTGGAATAAATTATTTTATGTTAATGTGGTGTCCTTGACATTCTATAAGACAAATCAGTCTTCCACTCATTGATTTTGTTAACTTTTCTACTGTTTCAAGTTTAACATAACTTCCTGCATTTTCTGTTGATTCCCAGAGTGCTTTTTACCCAAATATGGTTGACTATTTTTGTATACACTTTGTTTAATAATAAGCCATGAAATGTCAATTGAATTAATGACCTTAAAAACTGGGAGCTATTCCTTAGGTTAAAGCTTCTTCATTGTGACCTGTACCATTTAAAAATGTTTTCTCTGCATTTGTCTTGAACCTTCATCAACTTGAAAAGAGACTATAATTTTAGTGTCTTCAACAGTAATCCAGAACATTACTTTATCTTGTCTCATTGTCTTTCAAATCTTGTTGACCGTTTCCTTGATGTATTCAACCCTCCATCATCCTTATCTAATATAGTTCTGTATTCATTACTTTATCTTGTCTCATTGTCTTTCAAATCTTGTTGACTGTTTCCTTGATGTATTCAACCCTCCATCATCCTTATCTAATATAGTTCTGTATTCATTACTTTATCTTGTCTCATTGTCTTTAAAATCTTGTTGACTGTTTTCTTGATATATTCAACCCTCCATCAGCTTTATCTAATATAGTTCTGTATTCATTACTTAAAATTACTCTTGTGAAATCAGTTTTCATGTTCTTAACTTTTGCGTTTTTTTTTTTTTTTGGTTGATTTTATCTCTTGAGCGAATGTTCTTAATATTTTACATATTTATTCTGTTTTATATTTACAATGCCAGCTTCGTCGAATATTTTTTGTTGGTCAATACACTTGCTTATTATTCTTTCATTTTCTCAAGACTTTTTATCTTCATCTTTTTTTTTTACATTTTCCAGTGTTGTGTTTCCATAATTCAATAAATTTACAGTATTTCGTTTCTCTTTTGAGGTTTTAGTTTTTGGTATTATTTAAATAAAGTGGTTCACTCATAAAAACAAAAAAAAAATTAGTGAAACTTTTTCATGGGAATGAATTTTGTTGATAAGTATTTCTTAGATCTTCCTCAAACTACATTTGTCAGAACCCAAAATATTGATGTTTTTATTGATTTATAAGGTATTCCTGTCCATAATATACAATGTAAAATTGATATTTGACTTGTAACAGAGTTATTTGGCTAAGCTGTTATCTAAAAATATCAAGTTTAAAAATCCTCTGCATCATTGACATCTGCATACTTTTTAATTTTCTGTATTTTGTAAACTTCTTTTTCGGTGGAGTTTTTAGAAGCATATGCACAAAAGTTGGGGGATAATATTTAATGAAGAATAACATATATCCTTGGATTCATTTTTTTTTTTTTTTTAATCATCTCATCCCAAGCAAGGCATTCTACTGCCACTGTTGCACAGGGGGTTATGTAGGGGAAAGTGATGAGAAAGATGGGTTAGTTATTGGAAATGTCAGGAGGAGGGTAATAGACGGATGAGAATACCAAGGATAGGGGCGGAGTAGATGAAAAAAGAGCTTGTGAGAATGGATGCAAATTAGTGTGCAGATGTCTATTGATGTTACATTTAAATTCCTGGAAATTGTAGCTGTCGGGGAAGCAAGTATATGGAAAGGAATTCCATAGGTGGGAAGTGCATGAAAAGAAGCTGTTAGAGTAGAAATTGCAGTTACATTTTATCGGTTTCACTGTAAAAGGGTGGGACCTAGTTGCTAATCAAGTAGCTCGTGTAAATTCATACCTAGTGGGCACTACTGATCTAAGTTCATTGGAAATGTTCTATGTATATATCTGTTTATTCTTTACTTAATGCAGTCTTTTTTTTTTTTTTTAAAAGGTTTCTTTTCCTCCATAGAACAACTAGGTTGCAATAACTTTGTAAAACGTCAATGATCAGCTTTACCTAATATTATGATGCCTTTCTGAAATTATAACAATAAATATATTTCAATTATGAAAAGTTCCACAGCCTAAAGAAAGTTTTAAAAATGCTAAATTACAAAATTTATTTCCCCCCAAAACAGAATTTCCAATTTATTTGCAAGTGAAGCAGCCTACTTAAGTCATTTTCTTATGACCCATGATTATTATTTGTATAGCCAAAATTAAAAAATAAATATCAACTTTTATATGGATTTTTGTCTGAATTACTATTATATAAATTTATTTATAATATAATGAATAAGTAATTCTAAGTATTTATAATAAAAACAGGCATTAAAAGCTAAACTTCACATGGTATATAAATATCATATGAATATAAGGATGTTTTGTAAAGTTTACTAACATTTGTTGGATAATAGTAATTTTATTTAAAAAATGACTATATATATATATATAGAGAGAGAGAGAGAGGAAAAACTACTAAAAAGTTTTAAGTTTAAAAATGTATTTGTTTGACAGTATTTAATTATTTCTATTAGTATTATATATGAAATATTTCAGTCCGGCCTCGGCCTTTCATCAGAAACATATTATTTTAAAATTTAAACTAGAAGCGTTCATTGTGAAAAGCACCTGTCACGAGATGTTTACATCACGTGATGTAGAAAGCAATAGAGTTTTTCTACATCACGTGATGTAAACATCTCATGACAGATGCTTCTCATGACGAACGCTTCTAGTTTAAATTTTAAAATCATTTGATTCTGATGAAAGGCTGGTCTGAAATATCAAATATATATATATATATATAAATTAAAAAAGGATTAATTCAATGATGTTGAATGACCATTTCGATATGAAGATCCCCACGGGGGATAACACATCACCTCAGCAACAGAAAAATCCTTTCAGAAACTTTTTCTTTTTCTGTTGCTGAGGTGATGTGTTATCCCCCGTGAGGATCTTCATATCAAAATGGTCATTCAACATCATTGAATTAATCCTTTTTTAATTTATATTTGCTCTGTAATATTTTATTACATGGAGCTCTCTTCCTGTATCATTTTTTAATATTAAAATAAAATTTTTAATATTAATTAGGATCGGGTTTTTGGAATTTACCTTCTTGCTTTTTTCCCTTAGATTGAAGTATCTGAATTAATATATATATATATATATATATATATATATATATAATGATAATAGAAATAAGTAAATACTGTCAAAAAAATACATTTTTAAACTTATATATATATATATATATATATATACCTTAAGATGGGTGGTGAGTTTTTTGTTTTTTTTTTTCAAATCACAAACTGCACACTAAAAATTCAGTTTAATGTCCAATGTAGTCTCTGTTCTTATTTGATCTGGCGTATATATAATTCTCTTAATACCCTGTCCCATGGCAAAAGCTGCTTGGTAACGCCAGGAGTGGCAGTACCGCCTTGAGCTACCGAAACTGTGTTATCACCCTGGTTGGCGGCTGATGAGGACAGGGTATCGCACGTGCTTTCACACATTGTATGATGATAATATGTATATATATATATATGTATATATATATATAAAATAAAGAGATAATGGATTTTTTATTGATTAAACCAACACATTTTATCACTTGAAACATTATTTTTTAGTGTATTTGAGTAGATCCTCCATTTCTTAAACAATATGTTTATTTGCATCTATTAGCCTGAATATTCAAGAAAAATATGAGTGCAAAAGTGAGATTTGAACCTACATACCCGAGCTGAAAGAACTGTTATTAGATCGGACTTGTTCAAAATGAAAGCAAGTAAATATACTTTTAAATAAAAAAATGGAATGTCTACTAAAAATAATGTTTAAAATGATGAAATAAATTTGATTAATAAATAAATAAAAAAAAACTATTACTTCTTTAGTAAATTGCTTTGTTTATGTTTAGATATGAAACTGAACAGAAACAAAAGATTTCAAGAAATCTATGATGAGAGGAATTTCACATCAAGGAACTATCAACCATGCCTGATTGGCTAAGTACTTCATATCTCAGTTGGTCTAGACCATGTCAGATCTAATGACAGTTTCCTCTGCTCAGGGGAATGCAGGTTTGTATCCTGCTTTAGGGTGCATATTTTTCTTTAATAAGATTTTTCAAACATTCAGGTGAATAGACAAAATTAAATATACTGCTTAATAAATAAATAAATGGAGTATCTATTTAAATACTAGTATCCACTAAAAGTAACATTTAAAGTTATATATACATAATCCTCCTTGACTCAGAGTTACAAAATGTATAACTTCTACATTTAAAATATTCTGCCTAGTAATTAAAATTTCAACTTAAAGATTTTAATTTCCAATTCCATGTTTAAGTTCAAATCAAATTAAAATAAAAATAGCATCCCAACATTATAATATTTAACTACCATGAACAACAGAAGAAATAAAAATTCAAATCATGAAATGGTCAGTTCATAATAAGCACCTAAGTGAATGAAACTCCAAGTTGCGCTACAAACAAAGGATAAAATGTATATTTATTAATATGTAGTTTAGCTGTTATGTTACATTGAGCACTGTCTTATTAAGACAAGAAAAATATTTATATTTGTGCATATACTTGAATATATTTGCATATGTATATTTATTGATATCCATATTTACACACACATATTACCCTACATCTAAAACTTGACTACTAGTTTCATGCACTGTGCAATCATTAGATGCATATTATCAAATAACCATTTTTAGATTTTAGTTTTGCTCTTTTGGTACTAGCATTGTTTCAAGTCGTTACAAATTATAAATCTGGATATCAATTTTTTCATTCTTTAAATGTATAATTTTAATTTGGTTTTTCCCTAAAAATGTAAGTAAAATCATAGGAGTTTTAAAAAAAAAAGGGAATATTAAAAATTTTCGAGGCCATATTTAATAGATGTTATAAAGAGGGGGTAACTTTTTTTATAGAAATAATTTTTTCTATTGGCGAAGGCAAAAAAATTTAGAAGAAAATATATATATATATATATATATATATATATATTTTCTTCTAAATATATATATATATATATATAAGAAAAAAAGATAAATGAAAAATAGAAAAATAATAACTAACAAAGAAACAGTGAAAAAAGGTGAGTCAGGGTCTAAATATTTAAGCAGATATTTATTTCTATATTTGCATGTGGTCATTAATTCATTTCTTTTGTTTAATATATTAGGGTTATTCAGGTTTTTAAGATGGTAAGTTTCATGCAGCTTATACTTTCTAGAAAAACTTTGACACTTTTTTATTATTTCATATATATATATATATGTGTGGCGGGGGGCATTGTGGTTTAATGCATCACATCTCAGTGTAAGAACTCGGAGAGCTGAGTTTGAATTTTAGTTGAATTTGTTGCCTTCACTTATATACAAAAGCATGAATCCATCTATTTTCCCTCCAGCTATGGGTTGAATAACAGAACTGAATGGGTTTTAAAGATTTGATTGTCATCCAGTCTATTACAGAAAAAATGGCAAGCTACTGTGGAAAAATCTTGTCTAGTCACACATGGATTGAGAGACATGACTACCCAAGTGTATATCACGGATGGCAATTAACTGACTCAATTGAGAACTTAGGGATATAGTTTTTATTTTTACCACGTTATTGTTTGGCATACTATGTCCAGTTGTAAAATTTTGTGTTTGCTTTGAAATAAATTTTATTAGTTTTAGGTTGTGGGTCATTAGTTAGTGAAGGAAAGATAGAAATAAACCCAAGACAATCATCACATGACAAAAAATGGTTTCTAAGTCAGAGGATTCACACTTTCTTTCAGTTAATGAAGTAATCCTTTGAAAATATATATCTAACATTTTCCAACCAACATGTCTCATTCCATCAACAATAAAAAACATGCCTCATGATCTTTTATGAAAAGTATTTAAGCAAAGTTCTTATATGGACACAAGTGAGATAGACTGTAACATACAACAGCAGCTCATGACAGACAGCATGGCTTAAAAAAGATTCTTTTAATCATTCATTCATCTTCTTCAAGAAACTACGTAACACTTTCACTTTTCCTTGCCAAGCTACGTGACATTTCTGCTTTCTTCCTCACTTTTTCCCATACTTCTTTTTTTCTCACACAGGCATGTGAAGAAGCCAAATTTCTTTACATCTTAACAAACAACTAAACAAGGAACTTTAACACTCAGAAATTTAGTTGTAAAAACACAAAATATACTATTCTATATTTAAAGACCTTTCTCTCTCTCTCTCTCTTTTCCTTTGTTGTGGGTTGATTTAAATCCACATCAAGTTGTTTAGTATTTGGAGTTGCAATCTGGTTGCAAGTAGTTAATAGAATTTTTTTTTCATTTCTGCATTTGGGAATGTGTTCTGATCTTTTATTTGGGTGTTTATGTTGTTCTGGGGAGGTGGTTATTTGTTTTCTTATTTACATTGTTTGAATTTGGAGATGTTTTTCTTATTTTCCATAATTTTTATATTTGATGTGATTTATTTACTCTATATTGTTCAGACTGTTGTCCTCATCTTCATTGCCATGTGGAAAATATAAACAAATATTGATGTGATTTAGTTTGTGTTCATTCAGTCACTCAGTTAAATGCCATACGTGATACATGCTTGGGCGATCATGTCTCGAAAGAGACATGACTGACTGGGCAGAAGATTATCCCGCAGTAGGTTGCCATTGCTTTCTGCAGTAGACTGATTGCCAACCAAGGCTATAGAACCCAATCTGTCCTGTTATTTAACCCATAACTGGAACGAATAGGTGGATTAATACCTTTCCCAAGGGTATTTGCACGTAAGTGAATGCAGTGAATTCAGCCGGAATTCGAACTCAGCTAACCAATTTCTCGTTCTGAGCCAATATTCAATGCACCACAACTCATATCCGGTTACTTAAATATTTTGAGAATGTTGTGTTTGCAAGTTTGCAATGATGTTTCTGTCACTTCTTTCTGTCCAAAGACCTTTTGTCATTCTATATATTTTTCTATGTTTCTTTTGGATTCTACAGTCTTTAGCTGATCAATCCAGCACAGGCATGAAATCTGGAGGTCATTCAGAATGCATCTAGTGTCCTAGCATATTTGGTGCGCAAATATTGTTACTGGTCAACTGAGCTTGGTGTGACAGTGCTTAGCTACCCAGACCAACAAGTTGCAAGCTATCTCAGGTTTACTGTACCAGTGGTGTCCTGTAAAATCCATTCACTGTTTACAAATTATTTTCGATATGTCTGGTAGTTTACCAGATAACAAAAGTTGTGATATAGTTATACAATGAACTATCAGTCATTTTACAGTAGTTTGGCTTATGTTGGTGTTTAGTCAGTTACCATTTATGGTTCATTCAGACTTTGTTTTATAGTTAAAATATGTAAAATCTAAGTTTGTATAAATTGACACATAAAGAAGTAGACCATTGTTTTTTATAACTATTAGAAAAAAAACACCTTTTTTTCCTTAACAAATTGTTGCTGCACATTTGGCATTACATTGTTTTTAATAAACTGCATCTGGTAGTCTTAAGTTTGATTTGTTTGTTTTCAAATTGATACTAGATGATGAGACCCTGGCAGTTGACCTCTTCTCTGACCTATTTTTTTATTTATTTATTTTTTTTAATTATTTCACCCTAAAAAGGTAGTATTGCCATTGGTGAGCAGAGGATTGCAGAGAGAGAAAAAAATGGGTTATAGGGAACTCCAGAGAGAGGATGGGAGGTTGATGAACTTTAATGGGGTAGAAAATGGCAATTGACATTGCATTTAAACTGATACTCTTATATTTAAACTTTATTTCTCTTTTATTATTTGTAAATTGCCATGATTATCTAGGGAAAGATAACTGAACGGTTTCCCATTCCCTTAACCATAGTTTTGAATTTGGTCATCCTTCTCCTAGGCTGGCTGTCATCCAAGAAGAGAGAGCCCAGTTTCCGCTGTTATTTAACCTACAGCTAGGGAAGAGAAGAGACTAATGCACGAGCATTTATACAGAAATTAATTAATAGATTAAGCAGGAATTGAACTCCGCTTGACATTTCTACTTTATGCACTAGCACTAGTGAGAAAAATTTGAATATAATTTGCTGATTTTATTTTCTTGGTGTTACTAAGTGCCCTGGTTTGTGCTTGTTATTCCTTCAGTCCATTTGAGTGCCTGATAAATGATGCCAGATATGTAATTCGCAAAGACAAGAAAGGAATGATATTTTAAAGGTTTTTTTTTTCTTCTTATAATTGGATGTGCATTGGTGTGTAGCAAATTAGATTGGGTATCAGTTTGTATATTTGATTTAAGAGTGTGCATCAAGAGGAAATGAAATCTCCAATCTTCAGAGGAAAGGAAATGAGCAAATTTGAAAGACTTGACAAGACAAATACGGGAAACAGAAATTACTTTGCTGAAGAAGTTAATGTAGATAAATACAAATTGAATGAGTGGATGAATAAAGAAAACGTGAAAGATGGAATTTTTGAAATAAATGAATAAGAGAAGGAATAACAAAAGAAAAAAAATAACTAGGTCAGAACAATATTGAATAACAAGGGAGTCCGTATGGACAAATAAGAAATTTATGGAATTGAATGATTTTATTTGAGTGTGAATGAGTCAGGGTTTTAATTAATGACTAAATTAGTGTATAAGCAAAAAAAAGAGGTTAAATATGTCTGAGATGAGCGAGATTAAATAAATCAAATGATTTAATTTCTATGATGAATAAATTAATGCATTTAAGTAAATTAATGAGTTGGTCAGTTAATGAATAAAAAGAAGAATAAGGTGGTGAAAGAAAATGAATGAGTTCTTGCATAGTTATTTACTAAGCTTAATAATTATGAAAACTAATTAGTAATAGTTAATTACTAAGCTTAACATAGTTTGGATTACTGGTATGAATGAGAAAATGAATAAACAATTCAGAAGCGAATACATTTAATATTGCAATTTAATTAGAAGGTATCTCCAATAATAATACATTGGTTCATAAACTTACAGATTAAATGTGTTTGTGTCTTGAGTTTTATCCTGATTAGTACTACATGAAACTGTGCTTAGTAAATAGCAGTTGTGTGATTACTAATTCCCTTATAAATAAGCATTCATTGACCCATTCACAGTTAGGTTAGCCAAATGCTGTAGAGAGTTCGGTTATGTATGACACAAGGCCAAATTAAAGAAACATTAACCATCTCCATGTGGCTACATAACTACTCTGTATTTTGTGAATTTATACTGAGAAAAAAAATAACCCATTACAATTTTATTTAATTTTCCTCAAGCACTTTAGTGAAAGTAAACAAAGCAGTGCATTCAACAAATCAAGCATTCCGGTGTTTTGTTCACTTTAAAACTAAGCCATGGTTTTGGAGCTCAGATTTTTTGGACGTTGGCACGAAAGACTAAAAAGCAATAGTTGTTTCCAGTTAAAGCGAAACCGTAGACTGAAAGAAAAATGAATGGATGTAAGTTAAATTTTGATTTCCTGCTATTGATATCAAATAAGTTTTTTTCATCGGAAACTGAATTTTGAAGGCTAAATAAGTCCTCTGAGTAAAACCCAAAGCAAAAACTAAAATAAAAGGGCTGAAAAATATAGAGACATACAGGCAGATAAACAGATACACACACAAACCTCTTGCTTAAAATATATATATATATATATTATCGATTTTCTGCACTATTTTAAGAACTGCAACCTTGAAACTTCTGAATATCGTTTCTTATGTTTTTGTCTATGAGTGTATCAAATTTGATTAAAATCGGACCACTCCTTCTATAACCCGATTTTTTTCGATTTTCGATATTTATTGGGGGTACCTCGACACAAAACCTAGCTAAGAACACTCGCAGACACTTATAGTACAACTGTGTAAATTTTCAAGAAAATCAGTTCATCCATTTTGGAGTCTATAGGTAACAGATACACACACAAAGTTCCATTTATAAATAAGTTTAGATTAGATTTTGATTTCTCAACTCTCTTTCACAAGAATTCAGTTACTGATTTTCAACCATTTCACTACAGTCAGTCTTTTATATCAATTTTCTACCTACAAACCTTTGTAAGTTGGAGGATAATACCATTAAAAAGCTTCCTAAACAGTTCAGAGTTGATTTTTATGTGAGCAAAGAAACTCTGAACCAAGAATCTCTTAGACTATGATGAAATCATGAACTTCTGTGTAAATAAGAATCCACAAAAATTCTCTCATAAATGCTATATAATCATATGTATAGCACTTAACTGACTGAACTTAGTGCCAGTTCTCAAGGTCCTTGTTGATGGTTACAGGCTTCATTCACCCAAAGACAATTTCAAATATTGACCTTTGAAAGTGGTTGTATACAAATGCATTTCTAAATGAGTTTGGTTCCATGCATCATATTGATATGAAACTACCCCTGGCACAGACAATTCTTTGTTCAATTTCCTCCTCTCCTTGATTAAATTAGTTAAAACTCATCTATACTATTTCTTCTATGTGCCATGTCCCTTCAGTATGCCGGCAATCATGGCCTTAGTAGCTCTTAACACACGTTCTCCTGTTACCCCTCCCAAATCCTATTTTACCATCCATTTGCTCAAGCTCATCAAGTATGTTAAGAAACAGAAAAACTTGCTTAGAAACAAAGTAATTGATGCTAAAGCCCCCAAAGAAATATCTTAGACAAGATCAAAGACTGTAAACCTTTGCCAAGGCGATACTGGCATCATATTCGTGATTAGCAAGAAATGAATATTACAATGAGAATGACTGCAATTAACTTGAGTGCTTTTCTTTTTATAATAAATATTATATTTATATTAAAAATAATATATAAAATAGTGTGTTCAAAAAATGTAATGGCATAAAGCAATCTAGTGGAAGTAATTCGGTATTTGGCATGTGAAGCATACAAAAACGTTAGTAAAAAAAATGGAAAAATAGCTGAGAAACTTTATCCTACATCAAATCAAACCCAGAATCTAATCAGTTTGTACTAGTCATAAAACCAATTATTCCTGAAAGTTTCATCTGAATCTGTCCAGCATCTGGGTCATATAATGAGGAAGTAGGTTTGGAAAATCTCATACTCACAGGACAGATTGAGGGCAAGAGAGTCAGATGAAAACAGCGCATAACATACTTAATGAACTGACATGAATGGATGGTAGAAAAGGGGTTTAAGAGAAATAATGAAAAGACAAGATTTATTAAGTGCTACAAAGGACAAGAAGTTGTGAAGAGCTATGATTGCCTATGTCTTGAGAGAAGATTGTGTGAAATTAGTTTTTAAAAAAATTATCGATTACAAGCAAACTTTTGAGTTAGGCTCCAACCAAGAATTGAAAGTTAAACTTGGTTTGAATTGTTACTGGCTTGAGTTAAATTCTTATATGTGCTCAGTTACTCTTGCCTTGAGTCAGACTGTGCTAAACTTTAAATAAATAAGCTTATGAAATAAGTTTGATCTCAAAACTTAAAGATTAATAAGGAAGTTTTGCAAATAAATTTAAAAAGGTAAAGATGATGGAGCAAGAGAAGAAAATGGTTGAATAAATAAGTGAATGAAATATGAATGAAATATGCATGAAATAAGTGAATGAATTGAGGAGGTGAAGAAATAAATGTGTGAAATTGCTGAATAAGTTAGTGTTTAAATTAACGAGTGAGTTCAAAGAAGAATTGAGTGATTGAATTGCTAATTCAGAAAGTGAAGAAAGCAACAGATGTATGAGTGTGTGTCGCGGAAGATGAAAAAGCCAAAAAGAAGGAATATTAAAATTGATCAGACTTTTTTTTTTGTCTTGCCTCTATAAAGAGACAGGGAATTCAAAGAAACCGAGTATGTAAATATTGACTGCATCAGTAAAGAAATCAGAAAAGTCTGGAAATGCCTTTCTGAACTGAGATAAATTATAACATAATTTCAAATTTTTGACAGTAATTCTTCCTCTATTTATAACAAAAAACAGGACAGAGAAGGACTGAGGGAAAGTGACGAAAGAAGCAAAACAGAAGAGAATGAAGCAGAGGAATTAAAATAAAAGGCAAAGAAAGTGATTTTTTTTTAACTAATCTTTGCTCAAGACATAGCTTAAGAGCCACTCAAGGTAGAGGTTTACTCTAATAAGCATAAAAGAAGTCAAGAAGTTAATTTTATAAAGTTACATAAAATAACAGTTAAAGCTAGATTTGAAAAAGTTAATATCTTATCCATACTAGTGTCTTCATTTTTGTTGTTATAATTACATTTCAGGAGTTTTGCTCTCCAGACTTCGTCAGGTGCTTGCCAGTCTGGGTGAGCTTTATGTGATTTTGAACTGAACCCTTTCTTTAATACACGAGGGTAAAGTATTCTTATTCTGCTGTCCATGTCTAGGGATATCTCATCTACGTTTTATTTAGTATGATTCAGTAAAATCTCACCGTATTTCCACTGAATCTTAGCTTGCACAAACTGTCATCAAATTCACAAACTAATCTACCAAACTAAGACATTAAGTGGTTAATATTGAGATAAAAAAATAATCATAAATCATATACATAAAAGCTGGTTTTCTTCTGGGAACCATATCAATCAGGATTTGGGCAATCATAACTCTCCATAACTTCCTATGCTTTGCAAGTTTTAGCAACATTTTTTTGTACTATCCCTCCCATTATTTGCTTCCCTCTGTCAATGTTACGTTCATGTGTCCTGTGAGTGTCAAATTTTCTAACCATTCTTTCCTGTTGATGTGCCTCAGATATTACAACTGTCTCTCTCATTTTTTGTTTTCATTTTCTTCAAAGCTTATATGTTCTATCTCAGGTATTTAGTCCTATTTTTATAGTCTCCATTGAGGATTGAAATAAGTTTTTCATAAAAGTACTGAATATTATTTGGTCCTTCATTGGATCATGTTAGTATTATTTCTACAATTGCAAATAATTGTTATACTTTTCCTTTTTAGGATAAGTGTGTAGTATATGCCAAGGATCAGTTAGAACTTTTCTATAATAATATTAATAATAATAATGACAAAAAATTACGAAAAGGTATAAAATATGAATGATACGAAATAAGAAAGTAAAAAATGGAAAGAAAACAAGGTGGGTAGAAAATATACATAAAGAGGATGAAGATGAAAGAAACAAAGAGAGTCAGGCAGGCAGGATGGATTCAAAAGATGAAGCTAACAAGGCCAGAGGGGAAACAGTGAATAACATACATTAAAAGGTTTTTGGGTGGGAGAACAAAAGTAAGAGAGATAACACATCACTCAATAAATCCTGGGCCTAACTAATAACACAACCACTTCTGGCAAAATTAGACTTTATTCAATAACAAAATACACCTTAATTTCTGATATCACATCTTCATTGGAGCCAAATCTCTTCCCCTGGAGCATTCTATTGAGATCTGCAAACAACCAGTAGTTGCTGGTGGTCAGATCTGTAGAACAGGGTGAATGCAGAAGCGATTAAAAGTAGTAGATTGTAGTTTTGTTAATGCTCACCAATATACAAGACCCAAAGAAATTGATTACTGAATCAAAATTTGACTTACATCCATTTACTTTTCTTTCAGTCTACGGTTTCGCTTTAACTGGAGACAACTGTTGCTTTTTAGTCTTTCGTGCCAACGTCCAAAGAGTCTTAGTTCCAGAACCATGGATTAGTTTTAAAGCTTTCGTTACACCCGAGCAACGCCGGGTTATACTGCTAGTACAAAATAAGAAAATAGAAAATAGAAAGAAAACAAGGTGGGTAGAAAATATACATAAAGAGGATGAAGATGAAAGAAACAAAAAGAGACAGGCAGGCAGGTTGGCATGATGGATTCAAAAGATGAATCTAACAAGGCCAGAGGGGAAACAGTGAATAACATACATTAAAAGGGTTTTGGGTGGGAGAACAAAAGTAAGAGAGATAACACATCACTCAATAAATCCTGAGCCTAACTAATAAAACAACAAATTCTGACAAAATTCGACTTTATTCAGCAACATAGTCTCCTTCAAGTTGATACACTGAATCTAACGCTTCTCTCACAATTTGATGTCTTTTTGTAGAACGATTTGTCTTCAGCCACAAAATACATCTCAGTTTCTGCTATCACTCCTTCATTGGAACCAAATCTCTTCACTTGGAGCATTATATTGAGTTCTGCAAACAGCCAGTAGTTGCTGGGGGCCAGATCTGGAGAATAGGGTGGATGCGGAATCACTTTGAAGGGCAATTCATGTAGTTTTGCCATCGTTGTGATCGACTTGTGACATAGTTCATTGTCTTGGTAAAATATCACCTAATCTTCTTCATGGTTTTTGGCGATTTCTTCATTCAAATGCACCAATATTGCTATATAATATTCACTTTTGATGGTTCTTCCTTTCTCAAGATAATTGATGAACAAAATACGGAGACCAAAGACTTGCCTGCTGATGTATACATCTTTGGTTGCTTTGGACAGCTGCAACTGCTGCTGTTCACTCAGCTGATTGCCGATTTGACTCGAGAGTTAAGTGGTGTATCCATGTTTCATCCATTATCATATATATATGCAAAAATTCCTTCTTGTTGCATTGAAACAGTTGCAAACAATGCTCTGAATCATTGACGTGTTGTTGTTTTCGATCGGCTGTGAGTAAATGTGGCACCTACCATGAACACAGCTTTCTCATTGACAAATGTTCATGCAAAATGGTGAATACACTGCCTTCTGATATGTTCAACTTTTCTGCTATCTCATGCAACTTAAATTTATGATCAGCCAAAACAAGTTTGTGGATTTTCTTTGTGTTTTCTAAGACAACTGCTGATTTTGGGTGACCTATGTGTTCAGCATCATTTGTATGACCGCTTTTAAAGTCAGCATACCACCTTTTAACCATTGTTTTTGACAAAGCAGAGTTTGAATAATACTTATCATGCAACTGCATTTCTTGAACAGTAATTTTTTCCATCAGAAAGCATTCTTTATCAACAAAGGAAATTCAGATTTTTCCATTGTTTTGAAAATCTGCAACAGTAGCTTCACTTAAATAACTGTAATTTGTAAACTAATAATTTGATTAGGCACAAATTTTGTCATGTGCATTTGAAGGTTTCTACATGTGTGTGTGTATTAGCAATCGGAGTTAAAATGTAAGGATAAATGGGAGTGGAATTATTCTTCAGTAGGTAATGGCTTCTCCAAAGAGGGCTAATTTGTTTTAATTTTCATTGCATGCACAGGGAAGGTCATTGCATGTTAATAATAACAGACTCTAGTATATCTAGCTGGAGTCCTTTTTACAATGTGCAACAGAAAGAAATTCAGGAGAATAACTTGGCCTGCAAGCAGCAGAATTTAATAAATACTCGCCAATTGTGGGGACTTAAGTCTGTGAACATCTAGATGCCAGTGGCTCCTGTCTACACACCTGGCCTGGGGCATGTTGGGTGATGCTAACTTCCAGTCTCTGGATAGTTTTATTCACGTAGTTGACCTTGCA